>JAEQBH010003811.1:0-176809 GCA_016808115.1 Tetrastigma voinierianum
TGGAAGGGATGAAGGCGCTTTAGTCACGCATCAACAGCTTTTCTTTTTGATAAATAAAATATCCGAATCTTTCCAACCTGCCGATTATTGATCATCCTAAGTACTACATAGCTGCGCGGTTTGATGAGGATGTGTTTCGAGTTGAGCAGATCGGCCGAATTATCGCTTGCTAACTTAGACATTAGCTTGGCTATAAGAGATACGCTCGACAATAACCTGTTCACATTATGGGACGGATAAAGACAATGTTTCGCTTCGTGGCCATGCTTAGATTCATTCGTGCGAGAATGCCACTTCGTGGGCTCGATCCACCGAGCCTTCTAAAATAAGAATGACGAGCTAAAAACTATGATACAATACACTAATACTCTTCCGAACTCACATATAGCTTTTGAAGGGAATATTCCAAATTCAAAAGGTACATGCTTTAGAATTAATTCAGAAACTTGAAGACAAAATTACCGAACAAATACCGCTCTGTTTCACCTAAATATATGGGAAAATTATTTTAAGGTAGGCCTATTGAAGTAACATCATTGTCGGAAATTTTCACGTAAATATGAGAAAATTATGTTAAAGTAGATCCATTAAATTCACACCATTGTCCTTTTCTGACTTAAATATATGGGAAATGAATGGACTTAAGTCATTTCCACTTAAATATATGGGAAAATTATGTTTAGATAGATTTATTGAATTCACATAATTGTCCTTTCACTTAAATATATGGAAAAACTGGAACAGACAGGTCATTTCCACTTAAATATATGGGAAAATTATGTTAAGGTAGGTCCATTGAATTAAAATCATTGTCCTTTCCACTTAAATATATGAGAAAATTATGTTAAGGCGGATCCATTGAATTTCATTGTCCTTTCCACTTAAATATATGAGAAAATTAACATGAGACAATTAACATCTGTCCTTTTTACTTAAATATATGGAAAATTCATGTTAAGGTGGGTCCATTGAATTAACATCATTGTCATTTCTGCTTAAATATATGAGAAAATTAACATCCTTGTCCTCTCCACTTAAATATATGGGAAAATTGTGTTAAGGTGGGTCTATTGAATAGACATCATTGTCTTTTCCACTTAAATATATGAGAAAATTAATATCTGTCCCTCTCCATTTAAATATATAGGAAATTATGTTATGGAGTCAATTGAATTAACATCATTGACCTTTGCTTAAATATATAGGAAAATTATGTTATGTGAGGGAAAATATTTTTAAAAGTCACCCAAATATGCATGTACCCGAATCAAGGAACGAAATCTAATATTGTTGCACTCAAACAGTGCATGCTTTGAGAGGACAATTTTGCCTTCCAATCAGCAAAAATGATGGAGGTGGTCCCATATGGGTTCGGTATAGTACAATAATATAATTGATACATTATTAAAATTTGTCATCGATGTAAACTCCTATATTAACATTACTTGCTAATGGTACACAATGGGACCCAACTACAGCTGATGCCTTTCTCCTCTTTCCTCCTTCCTCTCCTTCACTTGTCCCTGTTCTCTTCAAGAACATTTTTCATTTTTAAACGCATTTCTTCTCCAATTTCCTTTTCCCCTTGGCGCACAATACCATAATTTCTCCTTGTTTTAATATTTATATAACTATATTTTTAAATAGTCTTTAGAAAATAGTAAAAATTTGAAAATAATTTAAATATGTTTTTATAAAATTATTGCATTTTCTTTTCTTTTTTTTATTCTGTAAGTTTTTCTTTTGTTTGTTTTTTTTTTTTTTTTCTGAAAAACTATTTTTTAAAAGCATTGAGAAAGGAGTAAGATATTAATATTCAGGAAATACAAACACCACTTCATTTTTTTCGTGAAGTGATAAAATTTTGTAGGCTTATGTACTCTTGCATTTTTTCAGCACTTTGAAAACTTAGGTGGCGTTTTTGAGTTTATTTTTAATGTTGATATAATTTTTTTTTTTGGAGTTTAATACTAAATTCAAGACTTAATAAGTATTAAATATTAAATTATTATTTTTTTAATATTATATAAAGATGTACGATAAACTTAATGCATTATTTGCGCTTCTAAATTCCTTCCTACCCTTAATTAATATTTAGCCGGCTTAACCCACAGCTTAATGCAAGCTTGTTTTAAGCGGGTTTGGTTTATTTTACCGAGTCGAGACGGTTGGAGTGAGTTCAAATATTATTCTTTCTCGTCCTGCATGATTATATTTTAATAATATTTTTTCTTATGTTATTTTATATTTTAATATAAATAATAATAATAATTAGAATGTTTTTATAATAAATAATTTATAAAATCTATAATATTTTTATTTTTATGAAATATATTAATTTTAATATAATAAAATTAAAAAGCAAATATAAAAAATTAAATAAAATAAAAAAGCAAATGTAAGCGAGATGGGAGTCAGTTTAGAGAATTTTCTGCATTAAGTCGATCTAATTAGTTTTAAATGAAACAGGTTTGAGAATAGAAAAAAAAAAGCAGTCAGTACGAATGAGGCTGTAGCATTATCGGCAGCAGTGTCGTATTTAATAGTGTTGTTGATGCAAATTCTTGCTTGACCAAAATAATGATAATTTTGATAAAAATAACTTTTTCTGAATAAAAATTAAATATTTTTATTTTTAATTCAGAACTATTTAAAAAATTTTAACAATAAGTTATAAAAAAAAAAAAAAAAAACAACTACTTAATACTAAAAGCTATGTATTAAATCAAGACAAACTACCCTTGACTTTAATTACTTTACTGAAAACTGTCGGTGAGGCTCCACTTATTTGCATATGGGTGATAGTGGATGTAGCAAATTTAGTTTCTCGACACTACATTGACAATTACGTACAACAAATGACAGATTACCAACCGATTCAACCAGTCAAAGCATCGTTTAGATTTTGATCGGTTCGGTTCACCTGATTGGTGGGCCAGTCCAGTTGAACCAGCTGCAGCCCAGTCTACCAGCTTAGGCCGGCGGTTCATAAGTTGGCCTTTGTTTTGTTTTATTAAAGTCAAAGATATATTATGGCTAACATTCCAACAGCCCAAATTATTGGGTCAAAACACACATGAGAGGTTATTATACATGCCTATTTATATTTAATGTCAATAGAAATGGGCTATTTTCTCATTAATGAAAAGTTAGGAGACCGGCCCCTTAATGTTGGATCTCTTGTAGCTTGGATACTTTTATTTATAGAAACATCAGAAGGAGGGGTGGGGGCAGGCAGAGGCATGGAGCTGAGCATTGGGTCATGGAGTTGAAGAAATACTTTTATTATCTGAAGTGTCTCTTTCACGAGAGTCATTTTCATGTCATTTGTTATAAATCAATATTAATACTTAAAATGAGCCATTAATTCCATGATTACCTGAATGCATCTTTCTTCTTTGAAGCAGAGATAAGGTATCTTGATGATTCTTTATTGTCTAGCAGATACTTTGATATATATTTCTTACTAAAAGAAAAGAAGTTTGTTTTATTTTAAAAAACTCATTATTACAATGACCTTTGTACCTTCAACTCATCATGCTGCGTTTTATATCTATGACATAAATTCACTTCCCTACCCATGAAGTTTGAAAAAGCAAAGAAAGTCATCTCTAACACTAATATATAAAATGTGATATTAAGATAAAATATATTATCTTGTATATGAAAATAATAAGATGGAAAGAAAAGGAAATAAGAAAGGTAATTGAGTAATCTTGCTTTCTTGAGGTCTTTTTCAAAGGATGGTGAAAGCCAACATAGACTTACAAAATAGTTCAAATTACTCACCTTAATGGTAGGTGTAGTATAATTGAAGATTAATAAGTTGGATTTTATATAAGATGATTATAGTCTGTATTAACAGATATAATTGTGCGTTATTATACCCATATAATCTCTTGATTTATAACATTTCCTTTGAATGGTAGCGTTAGAATATCGTATTCAGCCTTCTTCTATAAGCGATGAGATAAAATCTAGAAAAAATTATAATATTCCATATGATGTTATGAGTTATTTTTAAGTCTGTTAAATACCTCATTAAAAGCTGTAGGTAAAGCTCGGTGAGACAACACAGGACGAAGGGAAAAATAGTGTACTTACCTAACATCTTGTCATAAGCATCTGTATGTCAATATCTTTAAGTTGGCACATTCCAATCTTATGTAAACACTGAATGTTAAGCTTTTTCGCGATGGCTTAGTGAATAAATTAGCTAGATTATTATTTGAGCATGTTTGTTGAGCATCGATTTAAATGCATTTCTTTTTGGAGTTCATGTGTATAAAAGAACTTTGGAGAAATATGTTAGTTTTATCTCCTTTGATGGCGTGAGTCTTAAACTCATCAATTTTTAATCCATTTTAAGCTATGTTTAGTACATTCGGATGTTTAATGCCAAATTATGGAATATTCGCAACTTTGTGTTTGGGTTTTAATTCAAAATGAGAAAATTCCGGCCAAGAAAGAAGAGAAAAGCGATTCACATTAGTACATGTCGAATGAGTTTTGTGTCACGACAAATGTCAAGCAAATAGCAAGGTATGTCACATCAATATTTCCTTTATCGCATAATATGTGAATATTAATGGATGGTATATTAAAAATAAAAAGGCGTGTCATGACGAGAGAAATGGGAAGAGAATCTAACAATTCAAGCGAAGTGAAAGAAAGTTTATGTTTGCGACAAAAGTTTTTTGTTAGGATGTCAACACCGAAGAAAATTGTCGCCACAATAATGCGATAATGAAATAGGTGAAAGCGAAGTTACGTCACGTGGAAAAGTTATTCTGGCTTGTGGAAAACTTTGTTGAGACGGAAGAAGAGCTTTAGAAAGACCTTTGTTCTCGATACCAGGTAATGTATGTATGATACGAAGAAGAAGCCCTACCTTAGCGATAAGGTGATGTATATTCAGCGACAATGAAGGAAGAAGGAATTTGTTCTGCGACGGATAAACAAGGTGTGACATGTGATGCACAGCAATGAGGCCGACGATGTATCAAAGAAGATCTAATCTTTGAGCATACTTACAGCGAAGAGATGCTTCTATGTTGCGGCAGAAGGATCTGGTGTGACACAAAGATAAACGAACATTGATGGCAAGATTACGACAGACACCTATGTCGTGACAAAGATTCCAACCTGAGGAAGAAAGGTCTTGCCATGACATAAAAGCGGGTTGCGAACCACAAGGAGATGAAGTTGAATACAAAAAGTCTTGTTCAGACATATAAATCAGATGTGAAAACATCATTATACAGAGACTATGTCGCAAGATCAAAATGAAGCTGCAACAAAAAAGCAAGTTAAGTGGTGACAAGACTCCTGCTCGACATACTTTCTGGTCCACGGCTTGAAATGTTGACAATCTGAAACATTGTTCTGATAAGAACCAAGCAGGACATGCTATCGCGACATAAAAGCGGGCATGACACCAGTTTGTTTTAAAAACTGCATCGCGGCGGTGTGATGTACTTAACATAACTATTCCGTGTCCACCAGATGAATTGGCGACATAGAGTGGAAGTAAAAACGACCAGGGCGCGCTACAAGACGGTTGTTTAAAGAGCGAAGATCATTGCGTGGAAGGAAACTACATTTGCGATAGAATGAATAAATTTGAAGAAAAGAATACTGTCGCAACCAAGGAAACCTTGTCATGACTGAATCTAAGAAGGAGCATAGGGAGCAGGTCACGACAGACTACTGCATGTTGCAATAGAGACCTGCGATAAAGATTTAAAACTCTATCGCAACAACACTTTCAGGTCGTGATAGAGAATGCAATCTGGGCCAAAATTTTGGGGATCCACAATGTAGCCTTGAATTTAGGGCCAAACTTTTGGGGCTCTATAAATAGAAACAATTTGAGGAAAGTGAGGGCGGTCGGTCGGCGGAAAAGAACGAGGAGCATCCTAAGGGTTAGAGGACTCTTTTTTTGTATTATATTTTCTTTTATTTTCTTTTCTTAGTAGATTAGATTTAGCATAGAATTTCCAATTTGTTCTGGACTGAAATAGTGAATTGTTCGGAAGTTTAGAAGTTGATCTAGAATTATTTGAAAATCAAATCCGATTACTATTTGAATTTGTGAAATCTAGATAAAAATTTAAAATTCATTTCTTTAGTTGATTCTGATTTACATTGGAAATTTCCTAATCAGTATTTCAGTGTTCACTATGATTCAATTTTCGAGAAAGACAACTTCTGCTGGGAAAGATTTGATGTTAGTTATGGTCTTTCCTACACAATTAGAAAGAGATTTCTTGGATTGAGAATTTTGGGTTTATTTGAATGAGTGGTTAAGTGAATTGTTCCCGACGATAACTTACCCATTTAGGGCGATTTATCGCTCCTAATTTCGGGAGGCCCTTTAAGTGACACAGAGATGGAGATTCATGAGAGCATGAATGTAGTTACTTGGGGGTATGCTAGACTAATATTGAAGAACTAATGAGCTTTGAAAGATTACTTAGATAAATCATAAATTTACTCATGGTTTGAGAATTAATTTAGCGATCTATCAATTTAATCAGATAGAGATCTCTACTTGGTCTTGAGGAATGATCTTGATCCTGTGTTAGCTTAGATCTAATCAAGGAAATGGAGAACTCTTTAAGATCTCAAGGATGAGACATCATTCATCTTGTAAAAGTCTGGCGATGGCCTTGTCTTGGGAAGCAAGAAATCTGCAGTCATAAGAAATGGATATGAAGTATTGGAAAAGAAAAATACCCAGATCTTATAAAGAAATTATAATTATAAGTAATTGGTTAGCAACAAATGAACATGACTCTCTAATTATTGAAATGTATGGTTAAGGAGAAATCGAACTATACTACCTTGTCTTTTTGACAATTTCCTTATTCCAATTCATGATAGAATTGAATTCGTTATGTTGCGAATTGATAATTTCTACTTGAGTGAAATCTCGGTGTCTACTTCTAGCAATAATTTGGTTCGATCCGTTTAGGTCTGATTTTAAAATTTTCTTTTATAATAGATGTAGAAATTTAGATAATGGAATTCTTAGTTAGGTTACTGAAAATTTTATGAAATGGAAGTTCAAATAGTGTGGAACTTGAATAGTTAGGGTAGTTGAACTTTAAATTCTTTTCAATCTTTGTGGGAACGATATCCGGACTTATAGGTCAACTTTTATTGCTTGTACAACCTGTGCACTTGTAGCATTATGACGAACTAAATCTTGATAAATTCGACTGAAAAATCCATTTTTATTGTACTTAGAGCAACATTGATTGATGTGAAAAAAAGGGGAATTGACTCTTAGGGTTGGAGATGAAGCAGTGCACTTCAATCTCAATCATAGTTTGAAACAACCAGAACTCAGTAATGCTGATTGTGAAATTATAGAAACAAAAATTCATGTCGAGTTACGAATGGCCCTTGCTTGTAATTTTTAGAAATTCAATGAATAGGGAATAGAGATGAATTTCAGTATCTTGGCATCTTGAAGTTGAAGTGCAGATTAAAAGATTCGATTGATATTGGAAAACAATGCGAAAAGGTCAATGATTATGAAGAAAAAGTTGTAGAAGAAAACAAAAGCTCAAAGGGTTTAATACTCAAGGAATTGCCTGAACATTTAAAGTATGCCTTCTTGCAACCAAAAAAAGGAAAGCTAGTTATCATTTCAGCTGGATTAACTAGGATGGAAGAGAAAAAACTGTTGGAGACTCTCAGAAAATATAAGGAAGCAATAGCTTGGTCCATAGAAGATTTGAAGGAATCGGTCAGGTGATACGTATACCTGAATCTGTTGGAGGAGAATGCTAGAACTTTTGTAGAACATCAGAGAAGGCTGAATCTAGTAATAAAAGAAGTAGTCAGAAAAGAAGTGTTGAAATGGCTAAATGTAGACTTCATATATGCAATCTCAGACAGTCATTGGGTGAACCCAGTACATGTGGTTCCAAAGAAGGGAGGATTCACTGTGATAAAAAATTAGAAGAATGAATTGATTCCTTCAAGAACTATGACAGGATGGAGAGTATGTATAGACTACAGGAAACTTAACATTGCTACCAAAAAGGATCATTATCCTATAACTTTCATTGACCAAATGTTGGATAAGTTAGCAAGGCACTCCCATTACTGTTTTCTTGATGGATATTCTGGTTATAACAGTTACCAATAACCAGGAGGATAAGGGAGAAATCAAACATTTACATGTCCATATGACACCTTTGCCTTTAGAAGGACACCATTTGGATTATGTAATGCTCCTGCCACCTTTCAAAGATGTATGATGTCTATATTTTCTGACTTGGTAGAAGAGGTTATGGAAATATTTATGGATGACTTCTCAGTATATGGATCTAGTTTTGAAGATTGTTTGAAAAACTTAAGCTTGATGCTTGGAAGGTGAGAACAAAATCTAGCTTTAAATTGAGAAAAATGTCATTTCATGGTAATTGGAAGTATTGTTTTAGGGCCTGAAGATTTATCTTGATGGATTGGAATTATACCAAGCAAGATTGTTGTTATAAACTCTCATGTCACTCTGATAATGAAGGAATAAGAACTGCAGGACATCTTTGGATTTTACAGAAGGTTCATAAAGGATTTTTCAAAAATCTCCAGGCCATTGTGTAGACTGCTAGAAAAAGATGCAAATTTTGATTTTGATGAATCATGCAGATCTGCATTTGAGGAAATCAAATCTAGATTGTCTCTGACTCCCATCGTGTTACAACGGCCCGGAACAATGAGTTTGAAATTATGTGTGATACCAGTGATTATGCAATGGGAGTTGTATTGGGACAGAGAACTGAAAAGATATTCAAGGCCATATACTATGCCAGCAAAACATTCAATGAGGCATAAGAGAACTACTCCACCACAGAGAAGGAGATGTTAGCAATGGTGTTTGTTTGTGAAAAATTCAGGCCTTATATATTGGGGTCCTATGTTGTAACACACACTAATCATGCGACAATTAAATATCTAATGGCAAAGAAGATGATGACAATCCAGGACGTCAGATGGAGGTACTCTTCTTTTGCAAGTTTGGTCTTGAAATCCAAGGATAGAAGGGTAGTGACAATGTGATGACGAGATCACTTGTCTAGATTGGAAAATTCTTTGGAACGAGAAAGAGAGGACGAGAAATAGCGAAATTTTCACGATGAGAAGCTATTTATGTTATCAGTACAAACACCCTGGTATGTAGATATTGTGAATTACTTGGTTGTGAGTCATGCCATTTGATTCAACTACTAGCCGGAAGGAGGAAGTGGTGATGCAAATTATATATATGGGATGACCCACTGTTGTATAGAAGAGGAGCATATATGATCATAAGGAGATGTGTCCCAGAAACAGAACATAGTGGTATTATGGAGAAATGTCATGCATCACCATATGGAGGACACTTTGCAGGAGACAAGACAACCCAGAAAATTGTTCAATCAGGATTTTATTGGCCTACTCTATTCAAGGACTGTTTTGAATGGGTAAAACATTGTGATGCTTGTCAGATAATGGACAACTTAAGCAAAAGAAATGAAATGCCCGTGAGAATTCTTATGGTGCGAGATTTTTTTATGTATGGGAATGGAGCTTTATGGGACCTTTCCCATCATCATTTGGCAATATGTACATTCTACTAGCTGTGGATTATGTATCCAAATGGGTGGAAGCAACAGCTTGTCCTAGAAATGATGACATCACAGTGGTTGGGTTTATACAAAGAAACATTTTGAGCAAATTTGGAGCACCTAGAACAATCATCAGTGATGAGGGAAGCCATTTTGCAAATAAAGTTTTTGAAAAGCTCATGAGCAGATATGGAATCAAACATATAATGGGATTGACTTATCACCCTCAATCAAATGGACAAGCTAAAATTTCCAATAGGGAGATCAAGAAAATTCTAGAGAAAATAGTTAGTGCAAGCAGAAAAGACTGGTCTATAAAACTGGATGATGCACTGTGGGCTTATAGAACTGCTTACAAAACTCCCATTGGAATGTCCCCATACAAAATTGTTTATGGAAAACCTTATCATCTCCCCTTAGAGCGGAATACAAAGCTATGTGGGCTCAGAAATTGAATTGTGACTTTCAAAAGTTTGCAAAGGAAAGAGACTACTTCAAATGAATGGCTGGAAGAATTTGTTGAAATGAAGCTTATGACAATCGGAATCTGCACGAAAAGACCAAGAGGTGGCATGATCAAAAGATCTTAAGGAGATAATTCAATGCAGGAGAACAAGTTCTCTTATACAACTCCAGGCTAAAAATTTATTTTCAAAGGAAGCGAAGTCGAGTGGAGTAGGTCATACGGTGTGTAAATTACACCCTTTGGAGTAGTAACATTGAAGACTGAATCTGGAAGTGAATTCAAAGTAAACGGTTAGAGACTAAAGCATTATCTTGGAGGAAGCATAGGTAAGGCCAGATCCATGGTGGAAGGAAAGAAAGTGCGAAATTGAAGACACTCTGCAACTTGTGTCTAGTTAATGACATTAAACTGAGCAACTTCTTGGGAGGCAACCCAAACAGATTTTGATTGATGTTGATTACTTTAATGATTTTGAAGTTTTACTTTTGATTTGGTTAGAAGTTTTGTTAAGAAATTTGATCATTTGCTCAATGTTTTGATTTTAGACGGGAAAGATAAAGCTGAGTGAGTTATTATAAAGCTTCCTTGCCTCGAACCGAGATTGTGCGTGAGAATTAGCTACAAGGGAGTATTTCTATTTCCCTAAATTTGTTTTAGATAATAATGCATAGTTGAAGCAAGAAATGTGATGATTTTAGAGCCTAATTAAATTAGACAACTTTCAAGTGTTAAGTGCTTAAATGCTTTGATTGAGTATTTTGATGCTAATGATTGTTGTTCATAATTGAATTGAGAAATTATGTTGCTATATATGTTTTCACAAGCCTGAATTGCATAATTGGACTGAATTGTGGGTGATTAAATGAATTGGAAGGTAGTTTAAACTTGCAGACATCTGAGGAATTAAATCTTTGTCACGACACTTGAAAATTAGGTCGCGACATCACTTACTACAACAAGATGAAAAGCTTGTCGTAACCCTGATTTGCATGTTGCAACAAACTTTTAGGCACAATGTTGAAAAGAATGTAAATAACATACTTTCTCTATGTCGCTAACATAAATAATTTTGAACTCAATTTGAAAGGGAAATTTTATGTCACGACACAAAGTTAGAATGTTGCGACACAACCTCAATTTGAATGACTAAAGAGAGTGTCGTGACATTTAACTGGCCTAGTTTCCAATTGATCGAAAAAATGTGTCGCGACAATTATTTCTCTGTGTCGCGACATTGTATTAAAAATGGAACAAACATTAAGGCAGTTACTGTCACGACATACCTTTCTGTCTACAGTGCAAATTTCTGTCGCGACAATATTTTTCTTGTCGCGACAGGATTGTAACCTATAGACAACCCTAAAGAGTGTTGCGACATGAAAGTTTTGATAATAAAGGCTAGATGCAAATTTTAATTTGAAGAGCCACAATCCATAATTAAGTCCAAAGGGTATTGTTGTGACCTAATCATTAATTATCGCGACAAACGAAGAGAAACATTCATTTATTGAGCCATTAACTGAAGTGTTTCAAAACTGAAAAGCCACCTCCTTCCAATTGCCTCACATCATTCATACTCTCACCCACTTTCCGCTTTCTTACTCTCTTCGACATCTCAAAACCCTAGAATTCAAAGACCCTAAACCCCAAACTCAGATCTCATTCATGGCAGAACCCTAAAACTTAGTCCCAAATCTTAGTGAGATGATGGCAGAATATGCAACAGGTGAAGAGGAGGTTCATCTGGAACCTCAGATAGAAACAACCCTAGTGGCAAAACCGGAAAGGTAGGAAGGAACAAAACCCTAGCTGAAGGGAAGAAACGAAAAGAAGCTGAACAAAGTAGAGTTGGTAGTGAAGAATGAAGATGATAAAGCATTCATTTCAGACGAAGCCTACTCCTTCTAGGAGAAGAATCTGAGCGACCAAGGGTTTATCGGAGAAAGGGGTTTAAGTACATTCATCTCACCCTTTGCAGAGATAATAGAAAAAAAGGGCTGGAGCTTGTTTTGCAAACACAAACCACGACTTTCTTTGTAGTAGTCAGGGAGTTCTATGCCAACATAATGGAGATGAAAGAGGATTCAGTATGCGTTAGAGGAATATGGGTTCCCATGGGCCATGAAAGGATTAATAAAGTTCTCAAAATCAAAGATCCTAAGAATGGATCTAAGTACAAAAAACTGCTCAGAGAACCCAACCATGAAAAGATTGTAGAATTTATGACGGTTGGAAAGGGGAAGTGGAATGCAACAAAGAAGAATCCCTATGAATCCATCAACAGAGGCTTATTAATGGAAGAAGCTAAGGTGTGGTTTTATTTCATTGCTTATCTTATAATTCCCACAAAGCATGCGAACGCTATAAGGGAGCAAGCCATCATCTTATGCCCTACGAAGGGATACAAGTTCGATGTGAAGAATAATAGAATCATCCATAAGGTGCTTCCACAAGAATGTCGAGGGCTAATCCCTTATCCATGACAATTACCGGACTTTATATTTTTGGTACAAAGTTAAGGGGACATGGCGGAGGAAGAAACCTGTCCTAAGGTTTCTCCCTTAACGTTGACAGGGGTGATAAAAGGCTCAAAGAGCATAAAGAGGAAAGAAATGGAGATTGTGGAAGTAGCAGAGGAGCCCGAGGAAGAAGAAAATGAATAGTTTGGGATGGAACAAATCTGAATGAAGGCCAGTACTAGTTGAGGAGGAGATCTGACGAGAGAAGAAGTCCATTAATTCACTCACCTCCTAAGGTAAGGCAGACCTTTGTTGAACCAGCAGAGTGTTCCAGGAGCAATCAAGGAAATATAGAAATTATGGAGATGCTAGTATCAATAAAAAAGGAAATGGAGGAGAAAGAGAAGAGATGAGAACAACAACAGAAGGTCAAAGAGGAGTTTCTAGAGGCTGACTTCAGAAGAAGGGAGCAACGATAGGAACAGATGCTCAAACAAAGAGATGAGGATTGGAAAGAAGAAATAGAAAGAAGAGAAAGAGAATTGATGCACAGGCCGGACTCAAGAATAAAGACCTTCTACAGTGAGCAGCTAAAAAGAGATGAAGATGTGCTCTCATTTTTGGAAAAGAGAGAGGAAAAGATGGAAGCTAATATGTTGTAGAAGGCAGAAGGATTCAAATATCTTTACAAAGAACAATTCAAGGAATTTGGAAAGCTCATGGAGAAGAGAGACAAGGAGTTAGAGATGGATAATAACTATAGACATAAATTATGGAATGATAGTCTGGACCAAGTGAATTCAAATTTAGTGAACATACACAATGTGCTCACTAAACTTAAAGGATATGTGAATAACCTAGGTAGTAGGCAAGATCATTTGGTCACCCTGATGGAGTACACCAATTATTACTACCTCTTCAACAGAGAAGAACCACCAGCAAAAGAAAGGCCAAACATCTCCATTCCCAAGTTCCTTACATCTTTAGCTACCTTTAACCTTGAACCTCCAAACCTGAAAACTTCCAAATCCTACAGAAGATGAATCCTTGTATTGTTTTCCTCTCCAAACAGAATTTATGAATCATTCCTCTGAATAAAAGTTCAGGCAATTCTTTGCAAAAAAATTTGTGTTCATTTTTGTTTGATTGTTTGGTGTTTGATTAATTTTATTTGTATGATTTCCATTTACTTGGATTGAATAAGAAGAAAACAACTTCTGGATCAAAGTGTTTTATTGCTGCAACATGTTTGGTTGAAATGACTTGATTACAATTGTGGTTGTATTGTATTGTTGTGAGCTGAATGCATGATCAAAATGAACTTCTTTACTAGATTAAAACAACACAACAAATTTCAAAGCCAAACAACCCTTTGATAGATGCATTGTGGTAGGCTTCACTGAATTGGAAAAAGAAGTTGCAGTTTAGCCAGAATGAAGTTGAATGTTCAGATTTAGGAAGATGCACTCAATAGGAAACACAAATAAGGCTTTTGGGACTGTTTGTGTAAATAGTAAGGTCAGTAAAAATCCTGAAAAACAATGCACATGGTCAAAGTGATTCCTTAACAAATTGTGAAAGATTAGGGACATCTTCTGGGTTCATTCATAGTTAAATAGTCCAATGTCCTAGAACTTGTTAGATTATTAGTCAAGGCGAAATCCTAGGCAATACTACTAACAGGAAGTGATATAGGCCATCTTTGAAAGTTTGAGCCTTTCAAGCCTACCCTTATAATATCTTGTGGCTTATACACTTCGTTTCAGAATTGAAAATTGTATAATTTCTTCATTAAACAAGCAACTAGAAGCCTCAAACCCTTCCTTTATTATAATCCTACAGTAAAGAACCCTTTATTGCCTAGGTTTGAGGAAAAGAACCTCAAAATGTAGAAAATGACAAGATTGGGGGAATGTTGTGGCGATTTGAATGGAAAACAAGAATGAAGGATGGAAAAAGAGAACAAGTGAAGGAAGAGGAAAGCAATGCGAGAGAAGAAGTCAAAGATTGTAAATTGTCAAGATGGAATAAAAGTTTTGTCTTATGGCCTTCTCTGAACAATTAAGTTCATAGGGGTGTTTCAACACCTAGTACCCTAATGCCAACTGGTATGGGAGCTGCTAACCCTAAGTTCTCTAAGAGTGGTAGAAAGTCTAAAAAGACAAAACATTGCACTATTCCTAAAAATCTTTGACAAATAAAAAGAAAAGAAAAAAGGGCTTCTATATCAAGGGACTGAATTGATAAAAATGACAGTGGAAAATAAAATTACCAAGATGAGAGTATGCAGTATGATACATCAAGATCAAGTTTGGGGGAATATTTCTTTTCTGACATCAGTAGAAAAGAAAGGGATGAAGGATAGAGACAAAGATGCAAAAAATTGAAGATTGGAATCTGGGTAATTTTTAGCCTAAATTCTCCAATTATCCACCAATTACCCAAGCCAAACTTTACAAGCCTAAAAGACCTAATTGATCTTGAAGGTTGTACTGCCTACATTAATGGAGACTAATAAACAAGCATATGGGACTTAAAAATGATATACAATAGCTGTGTAGGCCCTAGAAGGTCTAGATAATTTGCCAAGGAGAAAGGGAAAGAAGACCATCACACTCATAGATCGGGATAAATTATTTTGAATTGTTTACATTTAAGAAATCATTAGTTTGTTTTGTAATGATGGTGAAATTTTCTAAGTTTGAATTAAACTAAATTTGAAACCATCTTTGCCAACTAACTAGTTTCAATTCGAAGGCCGATTCAAAATAGTTACGATGAAGAAAAAAATCACAAAAATAAAGCTAAATTGTTTGAGGACAAACAAAAATTTCTTTCTTTCTTGAGGACAAGCAAAATTAAATTTAATTGAATTTGATGAGTCTTAAACTCATCTATTTTTTAATCCATTTTTAAACTATTTTAGAACATTCAGATCTGTTTTAATGCCAAATTATGAAATATTCACCAACTTTGTGTTTTACAGGTTTTAATTCAAAAAGGAGAAAATTCCAGCAAGAAAGAAGAGAAAAAAAGCAATTGTAATAGTCTATGTGGCGACAGAGTTTTGTGTGTCGCGACAAACATCTAAGCAAATAACAAAGGAATTCTGTCATGACAATATTTCCTCTGTCGCAACACAAAAGTCTGAATATTGACAGATGAGCTATGTTGCGACAAAAGACAACGTGTCACGACAGAAAATGGGAAGAATCTAACAATTCAGCTGAGACGAAGAAAGTTTATGTTGCGACAAGGTTTTTCAGCAGGATGTCAACACTAGGAAGAATTTTTTGCGACAAAGAAGCTCCTGTCGCGACAAATGAAACAGGCAGAAAGTAGAAATTTTGTGCGACAAGGGATCTTCTGTCACGACAAAAGATTACTACAACATGGAAAAGCTTCTTGAGACAGAAGAAGAGCTTCAGAGAAAGACCTCTATCGTGACAAGGTAATGTATGTCGCGACATTGAAAGAAAAAACCTCTGTCATGACAAGGTGATGTATGTTGAGACGATGAAGGAAGAAGAAACGCTGGTTGCGACAGATAAACAAGGTCGCGACATGTGATGCCTGCTTAATGAACTGATCTGGTCGCAATAAAAGAATCCAATGCTATGACATACTTCTAGCGAAAGAGATGCTTCTATGTCGTGATAGGGATCTTAAGGTCGCGACACAAAGATAAGCTAAACATTGATAAGAAACAAGGTCGACAGGACTTTTCTATCGGGACAAAGATTCAACACGAGGAAGAGGTCTTGTCTCAACATAAAAAGCGGAGTGCCTCTACAAAGATGAAATTTGAATAAAATTCTTATCGTGACATAAAAGCTGGGTCTGACGAAAACATTGACAACACGAGAAACATGTTTGCAAGATCGAAATGAAGGCTACTGACAATCCAGGATTAAGTGGTATGTGAGACTCTGTGCTGACGAGACTTTCTGGTGGCTACAAAAATGTTGACAATACAAGAAGCATTGCAGCAAGGGCAACCTTACATCACTTGTGTGACACCAATTTGAAGAAGAACACCTTTGGAATAACAATCATGACATGATTGTCGATGTCGCGACATAACTATCAATCATCTGCGTAAGATTTAATCGTGACATAGAGCGGATAGAACAAACGGACAGCAATAGGCCAGTTGTTAAAGAGCCAAAGAAAGATATGTCGCGACAGAGGAAACTCTGTCGCGACAGAATGAATATGCTGAAGAAAAGCGTCGCGACCCGAAAACCTTTTCTCGGCGAATCCCAGAAGAGCACGAGGGCAGTTGCGACAGGACCTCTTGCATGTTTGTGAGACGTGATAAGATTTAAAACCTGTGCAACAACACTTTCAAGATGCGACAAGATAATCCCGGGCGAGAATTTTGGGGATCCACAATGTAGCCTCCCAGGGCTGAGCTTACGGGGCTATAAATAGAAACAATTTGAGGGGAAAGTGAGACGGTCGATCGTGAAAAAACCAAAGCATCACGGGGTAAAGGACTCTTTGTATTATATTTTCTTTTATTTTCTTTTATTTTCTTTTCTTCGTAGATTAGATTTAGCGTAGAATTTCAATTTGTTTACTGGACCTTAAACATTGAATTGTTCGGAAGTTTAGGATGAGCTGAAATTGTTGAAGATCGATTTCGATTCTGGATTGAATTTAATGAAATCTAGAAAAAACTTGGAATTCATTTCTTTCATTTGATTATAGTTACATTGGAAATTTCACGTCCCGGTATTTACGGTGTTCACTTTGTGATTTAGTTTCGAAACACAACTTCATTTGCGAAAGATTTGATGTTAGTTATAGTGCTCTGCGTAATTGAAAGAGATTTCTTGGATTGAGAATTTTGAGTTTATTTGAATGGTGTTGTTCATGAAGTGAATTGTTCCTAACATTAGTAACTTATACCCATTTAAGGACCGTCATCTGGCTCTGATTTCTAGGAGGCCCTCTGAGTGACACAGAGATGGAGATTACTAAGAGCATGGATCTTACGATTACTTGAGGTACCACTAAACTAATGTGGAACTAATGAGCTTTACAGTACTTAGATAAATCATAAATTTACTCATGGTTTGAGAATTAATTTAATGATCTATCAATTTAATCAATTAGAGATCTCTCCTTGGTCTTGAGGAATGTTGTTGATCATGTGTTAGCTTAGATCTAATCAAGGAAAGGGAGAACTCTTTAAGATCTCAAGGATGAGACATCATTCATCTTGTGGAAATCTAGCAATCACCCTGTCTTGGGAATAAAAATGCATGAGTCATAAGAAATGGGTATGAAGTATTGGAAATGAAAAATACTCAGATCTTATAAAGAAATTCTGATTACAAGTGATTGGTTAGACACATGTTTCAGAAATGAACATGACTCTCTAATCAGTGAAATGTATGGATTAAGGGAGAAATCAAACTATACCTTGCTGCTTTGACAATTTCATATTCCAATTATGATAGAATAGGAATTAGATTATGTTGCGGAATTGATAATTTCATAGCAGTGAAATCCCAGTGTCTACTTCCGGCAATAATCTAGTTTCAGTGAAAAGTTAGGTCTAGGATTTTAAAATTTTTCTTTTATAATAGATGTGAAATTCAGATAATGGAGATTCTTAGTTGGAGTTCTTGAAAATTTTATGAAATGGAAAGTTCAAATAGTGTGGAACTTGAGTAGTTAAGGGTCAGTTGAACTTTAAATTCTTTTCAATCTACGTAGGAGCGATATCGGACTTATAGGTCCGCACATTACTTGTACAACTTGTACTTGCGGCATTATGACCAAACTAAATCTTGACAAATTCATTGACAAATCCATTTTATTATGAGCATCTGAGTTCTATTTGGTCTAAACAAGTTTTGGTGCCTTTCTTGCGGGGATTAGGTAATAGTCCTTTGGTAATTGTGTGAAATTTGATCTATACATATTTTGGTCAACAATAAGCTCCGCTTTGGTTGTGTAATGCATGCGAATCGTATCTTGAATAATTTGTCGAGTTGTCTTTGATGGGGGGAGTTCGCATGATTCTTGGATATGTTAGATGTCGTCAATCTTAGCCATATGCATTCATGACTTGCTGTGGTGTTATAATCTCTTAATGATTGATGATGTAGCCACCATTGTTTGCTTAAAGGGTCTCCATGAGATAGCAGTTGTCTGATTAAACCACATTACCTTGTTTATGATATGGCTTTATATGGATCGAAGGTATCTGCGTTAGCATATCGAGGAAACAATTCTTTGATTCTTGAGTAAAATAGACTCATATTAGTTGTTCATGGAGGTAATGCAAAATATGATACCATTCCAATGTCTTTAGGTTGGAAGGAACACGTATACGGCTAATAAATTGAGAAAAACGAAAATGCAGCCAAATCTGATTAGCAGATACATAAGTGCACCAATGGTACTAAGATATAGTACTTCAAGACCAATTAATTCTTCACCCTTTCACAAGGACGAAATAAGTCATTTTTCACGTCAAGTGAACGGACAATCATTGGCGAACTTAAAGGGTGTGCTTTATCCATATAAAAACGTTTTAAAATTTTCTTAGTATATGCCGATTGATATTAAAACTCGATAGGGAAATGCTTTCGATCTGCGGTGAGACCAAATTTTTTCAAGATCTTTCATTTCAAATTCCTTTTTCAAATATTTTGCTGTTCTTATAAGCTCTTCAGGAGTCCCAATAAGATTTAGATCATCAACATACACAGTAATAATTGAAAATCCGGTTTATGATTTCTTAATAAAAATGCATAGGCATATAGGGTTGTTTACATACCCTTCTTTCAATAAATACTTGCTAAGGTGATTGTACCATGTGCGTTCGAATTGCTTCAATCAATATAGAGATTGTTGTAATTTGATTGAGCACGTATTATGATGCTTTGTATTATTTGCTTCAAGATTTAAATCCTTGAGGATTTTCATATATATATATATATATATATGGCCAATATGTGTGTGTGTGTGTGTGTGTGTGTGTGTGTGTGTGTGTGTGTGTGTGTGTGTGTGTCATTATCTATGGATCCATATAGATAACTTGTGATGACATCCATGAAGCATATCCGATCCTTATCGAGAGACTACGAAGCTTAGTAAAGCGAAAAGTGATTGAGTCCGTAGAAAGGAGAATATGTTTCCTCATAGTCAATACTAGGTCTTTTCGAGAAACCTTGTGCTACTAATCGCACTTTATATCTTATGATCTCATTATTTTCATTACGCTTTCGTACAAATACCCATTTCTACCCAACAGGCTTTACACCTTTAGGTGTTTGGACTATAGGTCCAAAAACATCTCGTTTCATTAATGAGTTTAATTCTGCATGCATAACTTCTTTCCATTTTGGCCAATCATTTTTATTTTGATATTCTTCCACATTTTGTGGTTTGGGATCCTCATAATTTCTTATGATGACTAAGCCTATTTGGAAAGAAAAAATATTATTGATAATAACTTTATTTCGATCTCATTTTTCTTTATTGTGCACATAATTTATTGAGATCTTATAATTTTCAAGTATCTGTGCCTCTTCAAGGGCTAATTCTTTATTTCGAACCTCTTTAGGGGTCTTTTGTTCAATATATGTCTCTACAAAGGCCTCTTGTTCACCAAATACCTCTATAGGGGCCTTTTGTTTATCAAATGTCTTTATAGGGGGCTTTTGTTTATCATGTTCCTCTTCAGGGGTATCAATTCTCATTTGTGTTCTCCTCTTCCGGGGAGTTATATCCTTTGAGCAAATAGGTCTCCCACGCTTTAGGTGTATTTTAGACTCATTTGCTAATTACATCATTCCAAGGACATTAATCCGTATTTGGAGCATTTGCGGCGAGATATGTATTTGTCACTTTCTTTGTATTAATAAAAGCATATAGTAATTGATTTGCAATATTTTGTAAATGAATGATCCTTTGAACTTCCATTTCACATTGATTTGTACAATGATCAAAATGAGACATTGCAGATGAATTACAAGTAATTTCTCGTTGTTCTTTCGGAACTGACTTTTCTCCTCCTAATGGAGGAAAAACACTCTCATTAAAATGACAATCCATGAGAAATTAATTTGTAAAACATCTCTACATTAAGGGTTGAGTATCTTATGATAGACGGAGAATCAAACTTACATAAATCAGTATTTGGATACATTGTGGAGAGTGCGATTGGTACATGGACCGCACAACCAAAACTTCGTAGAAGTGAAATATTTTTGTTGTTTACCCGGTCTGAGTTGTGAAGGAGTACTCATGGTAAGATGTTGGTGCAATTCTTGTGGAGCTTGCGACATACATAACGACATGTCCCGGTAGATGTTGGTAATTTGGTCTTCATGTCGACAATGGTCTAGCTATTGGTGAAGGCGTTTGATCAAAGAAACTCAGCTAAACCATTTTGGTATGAACATGAGCATTATGATGCTTTCGATATTTATTCAAATTGACATACAATAGTCATTTGATAGTTTGTGAAGTAAATTCACCAGCATTATCAAGTCTTATTGTTTTGATTGGATAATCAGGGAATTGTGCTTTTAATTTGATCATTTGTGCAATGAGCCTAGAAAATGCAACATTTCTTATGGAAAGAAGACATACATGTGACCATGTGGGCATCTGTGGGATCATAAAAAATAACGAAAAGGTCCACATGGTGGATGAATAGGTCCACATATGTCCCCATGTATTCTTTCTAAATAAAAACTAGTGATTCAGACATGATTTTATTAAATGATGGTCTGACTATTAACTTACCTTGTGAATAAGGGTCACAAGAAAATTCATTGGGCAAAAGAATCTTCTGGTTCTTTAATGGATGCCCATGTGATTGTTCTATGATTCGCAAGATCCAAGGTGACTTAGCCTGTTATGCCAAAGAGTAAAAATCTTTGGGTCATTGAACTTCTGATTCATTACAGCATATAACTCAATTGGCTTTATGGTCATGTGATATAACCGAGGAATGCCGGGAGCTTTTCTGCAACAATCTTTTTCCCATAAATTATAGAGGTAATATATAAACTTTCTTTATTACCTTCATTCGCGGATTTCAATATGATATCAATTTTTGCGAATATCTTTTGTAACGCCTAAAATACCCTAACGAGTTTAATTTATATTTAGGGTATAAAATAAAGTAATGAAATTTTTTTAAATTTAAATCCTAAAACGAAAAAAAATATACAACACCGGAAATTTTATAAGAGCGAATAAATTTGGTAAATGTCGAAATAGGAACTGGGGTCATAAATGAAAGAATGTAATTACCCAATGTAAATGAAGTGAAATGAAATGAAAATGAGAAGTAGAATGAAGTGTTAAAATAGAAAAAATGAGAAAAGAGTGGATTTAATGAGAAGGTCAAACAAGGCCTTAATCTTTAATGAATTAAAGGCAAAATATGGTCTATGGAATGCCATTTGGGCATTCCGTTTTCTTTTAGAGGAAAACTAAGGCTCCATCCGGTTGGGTGTGAAAGGGAGGATGAGATTTGTGATTTTGCTCCATAAAAACTGGAGATTAAGGATCAAAGAACAAGAAGAAAGCTTGGTGGTGGAGAATCAAGGATTGAAATGTAAGAAAAACTAAACCACTAACCCTTTTCTTGAGTTGGGTTGATGAAACCCGACCTTTGGGTTAAAAGGTGTTTAACTATTGGTTAATAGCTGAGTTAGGGGTTGTTTTAGGTTGAATTTTGAAGAGTATTGTTGGTAAGTGTTGGTTTTGATTGGTTTTAAGGAATGTTTGTAAAAGGGAAATGTTGGGTTTTCAAAGGAAATGCTGTTAAAAATTTGTCAAAATCCCTGTTCTTGTTTTGGCTATAGGTTAAGTTATAATCATTCAAATGAAGTGATTCCAATTGGTAAAGAACCATAAGAGATAGGGCTACAAATTTATAGGAGGAACTAGGAGCAAATGGTAGCACTAAGGCTCCTGAATATGGGCTTAAAGGTGAGTTCGGATAGCTCATGACTATGCCCTGTTTTGGGTGTAGTTGTGGTGTTTTGGCCATAAAATGAGTTTCACTCATCCAAATTGAGTTATTCAAAATTATGGGTAAACTAGACTTCTAGGAGAATAATTTATTTGAAGGAAGTGTACACAATTGTAAACCCAAAGTTCCTAGAAATCTGTCAAAGTGGAGCTATATGCAGATTCTGTTTTGCAAAATAGAGTAGTCTAGATGTAAAATGCAATAACTTGATTTTGGGTGATTCAAATTGGAGAAGAAACCTTAGAACCATAGCGTCAAATGAGTGAAGGAACCATTACCAATTTATGGAGTTAAGATCCTAAAAATGTCGAAGAAAAAGCGGTAATTGAACCAATGAGCTAGGCATATCGACTAGTTTGGCATTAAAATGCCGTAACTTGAGTTTGGGTGATCCAAATTAGATGATTCCAATTGGAGAAGAAACCTTAGAACCACGGCTTCAAATTAGTGAAGGAACCATTACAAATTTATGGATTTAAGACCCCAGAAATAAAAAAAAAAAAAAAATAGTGGGTGATCCAGTGAGTTGGGCATATCATTTAGTTTGGCATTGAAATGTCATAACGAGTTTGTGTTATCTAAATGAGATGATACCAATTCCTACAGAAATAGAACTCTAGAATAACCAACTAATATGTGATTGTCATTGTATGTATTTGATTGCAGGGGCTATCGAGAGAAGCGCCTATTAGTCGAGATTAGAAAGATTGGAATAAACGACGATTTTGGTTTGTTCTCCAAACTCTCTTGTTATTTCTAAAATATTTGAACAATTCTGAAATGATTTGAATTTTGGAAAATGATTGACAAGAAAGATGCATATTGATTTGTGTTTGAAATGATTTGTTTAAGTGATTTGAGACAATTGCTTGTGAAAGCGAATTTGCATAAAAAATTGCATGAATGTGAAAATATTCTATTTGCATACAAATTTATATATATATACTATTGTAGTGTATTGAATGATTTTAATGCCCTTAAAAGAATATTAACCATTAGAATTCGAGTTAAGGATGAATTGGTATACCAATAAGAGTCGAACAAATGTACTATTGTGGTATATCGATCCGTAGCCTAGTGAGACAATATTGGTGATGTACATAATAGAATACATATATATATATATATATATATATATATATATATATATATTCGATAAAAGGTCGAAAATGATAATGAGATTGAAAAGTGCCTGATTTGTGCTTTAAATGATTTTTTTCTTTACGCTATGAAAATGCATAACGAGATGACCAATGAATTGTAATTGATTTATTGAATAAATATATAGATATATTATATCTTGCATTAGTCATTGAAAATTGTCTGAAGCATTATTTTATAAATATTGCATGTTTCGATTTAAAATGAAATGAAGAGAGAATAGAACTACTAAGCATAAAAATGCTTAGCGTGTTGTTTTTATCAAAGTGCATGTACCGAGTGGTATCGAGTTACACAATATCCATAGGACTTCAGCGGTTGATGGTTGATCGCGGACCCCCCACCCCCGAATATTTTTTTTGTGTCTTGAATCTTTTCTGAAGTCTATTAACAATTATACAACTATATCTCCCACATGATATGAAAGAAGAAACATTAGAAAAAAGTTAAGATGGAAAACTTAAGAACAAAATATACTTATGGTGATAACCTTAGATTTAAATCTAATAGAAAATAATGAAAATAAACTTATAATCAAGAAGAATTTTAGTGAAATATTTTATTATAATTTAAATAAAATAAGAAAATCCAACCTATGGAATAATAGAATTTGAAATAATGAAGATAATGAAAATAGCGGAGAATTTGAAAATTTGTATAATGAAGTAAAATAACATTAAAACCTTTGTGAAAGGAACAATGGATGAAAGACAATACTTATATAAAGAATTTAATAAAAGAAAGATAGATTGAATAAAACATACTTTATATGATATGGTAATAAAATGTTTAGAAATTTATTTACCTTTATCTAACAAAGAAAGATATATAGAGCTAACAAACATAATAATTCCTGATATTGTTGAGAATTATAACGAATATTTACCATTTACAATTAATATGGACCCGGAAAAAACAAGAAAAATTATAAAAAAAAATAAAAAATATTAAAAATGAAGGACAAACATCCAAAAGGAATTAAAAACCTAATAAAAAGAGAAATAGTAAATTTGTCTCCAAAAGAGAAGAGGAAATTAAAAGAATATGGAAATGACAAGATATGGTCAAAATTTATAGTAGAAAGAATCAAACCAATTAGGAAATCATAAACTTGATCCTCTTAGAGAAAAAGTCTAAATTTTAAAATCATACAAAATGGAAACTATAAAAATAGAAATCTTATTAGATGAAGCTTTAAAGGCAATAAAAAGAATAGAAAACATACTAGAAAAAATTGAAAATAAGGTAGAAAAATTAGAAAATAGAATGGTAAATATATAAATACAACATAATACTCTTACAAGTATAGGAAAAGACCCAAAATACATTAAAGGAATTATGGGAAATATAGTAGAACAAATAATATTTAGAAAATATCTGGAAAGAGCAATAAAAAAGGAAGATATAGAAAAAGGAAGTCATCGTGGGACAATACTCTTACTTTTTACACTATATTACTTGAGACAACGAGTGCACTTACGTGCATAGGTGTATTATTTTATATACACACATCCGCGCCTATCAACAACACCTCTCATAATAATCACCATCATGAAATTGCTTGTATTATACCTTCCTAATACTAATCATAGTCTCTTACATGCCTTTCTTTAGCTTTCTTGCACTCTAAGAAATTTCGAAGTTGACTAGGTTGCACAATTTCTTCATCATCATCATGTTCCTTCTCGATCTTGTTTTCTCAAATTAAGTCCTCCATAATCATAGGATCTCTATGAAATATCAAGCGATTTTGTAGACACTAAATAAGAATTTCACGATCAATAATATGTTTTTTCCATGGGCTTTGCGAACCACTTGAATCATGACTAGAACTCTTGCCTTCATTGTCAAGAATGCCTTTTAGCTTACGATCAACCATCAAACCATAAGCTTTGATACCACTTTGAATCAAGGATGGAACCGTGATGGATGATCTAAAGGTTTAGGTAAGTTAGGGATGGGTTTGTGGTAGTTTAGGGGTATAAGATGTAATTTTGAAGGGTAAGGGACATGTTTGGTTCCAAATGTTATAGGGATTATTTGGGGTTTCTATATGATGGAATTAAGGTTTAGAATGAATGATTTTAGGTTTGGAAAGGTTCGGCTTTGGTTTGATGCAAAACATCCTTGTTTAGAGCTAGTTTGTGGTTTTTGGGTTTTTTTAAGGTAGGCTAGGGCTATGCACGATTTTGGGGTTTCTTTAAGGTTAGGGATGATGGTTTCTAGGGTAAAAAAAAAGTATATGGAAAGGTTTTAGAAGCATGGAACCATATTTGGAAATTTTTGGTTTGTGATTAGAGAATTAGATTTGGAAAGTTAGAAAGAAAAGACGATGAGATGAGTAGAGGTTATAGAGATAGGTACTTCACCTCGAAATCCTGAGATAAGAAACCACGAACTTGCCACTAAAGGAATCCACCCAGAGATTGAGAACAAGATCTATACTTCACCACCCGAGAAATCCACGAGGATAGAAGTATTAATGAACTCGCCACTCGAGAATCACGAGATAAAGAGGGAGTATATATAGGCATCCTTTCTAAATCAAAATAAAAAACTCCTACTTTGACTTATAAAACAAGACTTTTAATTTATATAAAGTAACTCCTAAAAGAAAATCTTTCTAAAAGGAAATAACAACTCTTACTTTGACTAGGAAAACAAATTTTCTAAATAAAATAAAGAAACTACTACTTAGACTTAGAGAACAAATCTTTCTATTGTAAACAACTCTAAATCAAAATAGTTACAAGACTCACAATACTTGGTTAGAAGCCAGATTTTGATCTCTAGGTTTACAACCTCCAAATCAAATTTTTCCATGTGAGGATCAAAATTTAATGTTTGTTGTAGAAGCTCTTGCATCACATAGGATCATTTAGCATGTGTTATGTTGTGGTGTTGACTTGAGACACCTCCACTTTCGTATCAATATCACTTAGGCCCAACCCATCATGGAGGGCTTTGAGCTTATTGACCATAGATTGGAGATTTGACTCGAGGAGTTGGAGATTGAGACTCATTCTACCCAGATCATAGTAGCATCTCATTCACACTTGTATTCTTGCTCGAGCCTTTTCGAATCCGATGACCTATTATCATGAGCTTTTTATTGTCATTCCCGAGAACCACTACATTCTCATTTGTTTTCCCTCATATATACCCTAGACTTTTATATCACTTCCTTGATTCAACCAGGTAGACTCTAAGAGGGCTAGATTTGAGGAGAGTATTGCATCTTATGAGATGTGACTTATGATGAGAGGGCAGTTCGATTACTTGATGAGATCATTGATCATTCTATAGTTGAGATGAGGAGATGAGTTATTTCAGGGTATTCATTCTGGGCACTTACATATGACTTTAGGAGTTTGATTTGACTATGGGGGTTGGTTTACATGGGTTGACGATGAGTAGCTTGTATTGGGAGAGCAGTTAGTTGATTTTGATGAGATTGTTATTGTTATACTATGATTGAGATGGTCTAAGAGGTTTTATAAAGCATATAACATGAGCTTTCACATGATTTTAGAGGATTTGACATTGCTACATTGGGTGAGTGTTAATCTTTATTATTGACCATGTAATCTTGGCATGATGTATGATGTTGTGGTTAAAGGATGGGTGATCATCATTTCATGAGTCTTTTACCCTATCCCATACGCATATAGAGTTATATGTTGCTAGCTCATTGAGCCTCACATGGATGTAATATCCTTTTCTTTCATCACCTCATTTATCTTTACACCCGGTTGTGAGCTCCATGATGTATGGATGTTTTTATTAGAGTTCTCATGAGCTTTGGACCTGACACACATATTATGATCCACTTCATTCTTCACTACCATGATCTTCTAATTTTGAAATCATCATTACTCCCTCACATGACATGTCACCATTACTCTCTACTCCTTTCTCGTGTCATTTCATACGACGATGACTTTTCTTTCCCATGGTGGTAGTGCTTACACATGTCTTTGTATGGAGGGCATGGGCAATATTTCCTTCATTTTGCCCACAGTAAGCGGTGTCAGAATATCTTGGTTTTGAGAAGTTATCTTGTCGATTGGAGGATTCGAATATATCAATACATGAGGTGACTTCATCTGCCTTAGTTGTGTATATTCATATTAGTCATTGATGATCTAGTATGTAAAAAAAAAAAAAAGATAAGAAATAAAAAAAAAATGAAAAAAATGAAAAAATGAAAAAAAAAGAAAAAGAAAAAAATGGAACAAAGTCATTTATGTATTCCATCGTATCATTCTTCTTAGGGCATGTGTATGGACGTGACATCTCGCTACATTGAGTATATATGATGGTGAGAGTTCGCATGTGAGCTCTTTTATGAGTCAAATTAGATGACGTTTGAGATAGACTTGTGACCTCCTTTTAGGATATCTCGATCCTTGCCTATCCATCACACCATCCAATTAAGATGTTACTTCCCTCCATGCTATGACGTGAGACAACTATCACCCTCTCTTACCTTTGTACTTTTCTTGTTGACTTCCATTTCATTACCTTTATCAATTTAATCGTACATCGATTTCTTCGTTTCTCTTCCTATCTTACTTGACACTTGAGAATAGTCTTATAATTGACTTATCATTTCCTCTCATCTAATTAACACATGATACTCCGCTATCCACCATCTAGTGCTTTCATATATGAGCGTACTCACGTTCTTGATTCATGATTCTATACATTGCATTACATGCGTGAGGTTCAGGGATCTTTCCATTAGAAGTTATTAAGCTAGTTTCACTTCGTTTATTATCCGAGCCTACATTATGGTCTGAGTCGTAAGACCACCCTGGGGCCATGACGCCACACATTGTGTTTAAAAGCTTACACATGGGAAATATTTGAGATTGGTTGGAGATATTTTAGAGCATAATGGATGAGGAGCTTCGATGATGATCATATACTTGGAGGTTGTCCCTATTTTGATTGATGGATTATGAGACATTTTTACAATAGGACATGAAACATTTTTACACTAGCACATCACTACTTTGGAGATACATTTTATCATATATACGCACACTCGATAGTAGGGCATATATCTATGTTAACAAATCAACGAGATGATCTATACTAGGGCATAACCCTTATTTCATTGTGATGATGGATCTTGAGAGATTCTTATATTAGGGTAGAGTCACTTCCAAGAGCACACTTATCAGAGATGCAATTTTTTTGTTTGATGTTGGGGCATAGTCACCTCATTGGTTTGATTCATCGACATGGAGATATGATCATTTGATGCTTGGATGCTCGATGGATTGTAGACTGATATCACCACCTGCCGTTGCGTCTTCTCGATATATGAGTTGAATCTTGGATACCTATCTTCCATCTCATACTTAGACACTTCCCTCTTGATATCCTCATATTTATACCTATCTCACTAGACCTTATCCTTTACCTTCTTTGACCTAATCATTTCACCATGATTTATGATGTGTGTAATACCCCAAATTATACCCTAATAGTTTTATAACATGTTTAGGGTATAATAAAAGTAAATGTATATTTTTCCGGAAAAAAATAATGCTAAAAATAAAATAAGCAAAACCTAGAATTAATCTAAGGGTCAATGGTAAATTAGTAATTTACCAATCCAGGACTTAAAGGTCATAAGATGAAAATATTATATGCTAAGTAGGAATGGAATAAGTTGATTACAAACAGCAGAGGAAGGACAGTGTAGCAAAAAATGGAAAATTTGACTAAAATGGATAAGACCAAACATGGTCTTAAGCATATCCAATTTGGCTTAGAATTAGAACATTCACATTAGAGAGAAAGAAGAAGAAGAAGAGATGAGAAGAAGAGAAGAAGAAGAAGGAAGAAAGGAATGAGAGAAGAAAAAGCTTTTAAGGTATGGATACTAGTTAAGCAAAACCTAGAATTAATCTAAGGGTCAATGGTAAATTAGTAATTTACCAATCCAGGACTTAAAGGTCATAAGATGAAAATATTCATATGCTAAGTAGGAATATGGAATAAAGTTGATTTACCAAACAATAGAAAGGAAGGACCCGATTAAGCGAAAAAATGAAAATTTGACTAAAAATGGATAAGACCAGTATGGTCTTAAACATATCCATTTTAGCTTAAATTAGGGCATTACGTAGAAGAAAGAAGAAGAGAAGAAAGATAGAGAGAAAGAAGAAGAGAAGAAGAAGAAGGAAGAGAATGAGAAAGAAAAAACTTTAAGGTATGGATACTAGTTAAAAATTGTATGGAACAATGTATGGATTTGTATGGAATTCATGTGGGATTAGAAAATTTCCCCAGCCTCTTTCTTCTGTGAGTTAGAAAGCCTAACTACAAATGTGTTTGGCTAGTTGTGGTCCTCAATGGAAAATTTGTATAAGAAAATGTTGGGTTTAGGGAGATGCTGTCCGTTTTTAGCTTGTGTTTTATTTTTGCCCATAACTTGGCCATTACTCATCCCAATTGAGTGATTCAAAATTCTAGGTAAACTAGAATTCTTGGAGAACAAATATTGAAATAGGTGTATGCAAATTTGGACCCTAGAGCACCCAAAAATTCATCAAAGTGGAGCTAGATTGCATGACACAGCTGGTTCTATTTTGACATTAGAGTAGTCCCGGTTGTTTTAGCCATCACTCCATCCAGTGGTGATTCAAAATTTCTTAGGTAAGCCTAAACTTCTGGAATAATCCTCCCTTGAAATAGGTGTCTTCAAATTTGGACCCCCGGACCGAAATTTTGTCTAGGGAGCTCTATTTGTAAGAAAATAGTTGATATTATACGAGAAATACATGAATGCAAGATAAGAGTAATGACCGTAAATATAAGCATATGATTCTGGGATAACAATAGTTATTCGGGGATATGAATATGTACTGAAAGAAATGAAATAAATGGATTGTCTACTTAGAACATGGTAGAGGATAGATGGACATACTGTAGGGATAAAGTACGTAGCATGCGATTAGTTAGCCCGAATTTGGGTCATTATAGCACCTTCGAGGCCGCATAGAGGTCATTGTCTTGTCTGATGATAACAGCATGCTCGGGTCCTTATAGAGTCATTATCTTTATGCAATGATATGACTCATTCAGGCCCTTATGAGGTCATTGTATCCTGTCTGATGATAATAGCGATCGTCAAGCCCTTATAGTTTCCGTATCAACTTCTAAGGTATATGTAGACATAAACGTAAAACAAATATGAGAATATCTGAATGACATGAATATGATACATGTTATGATATGAGAAGCATAAATCTTGCTATGTGATGATAAGTATATTGTGACAAAGAATAAGAAGCAAAGTTTAAAATGATCTGAAATGTATATGACAATGATAAATGAAACATGATATGATAAGTAAGTATAAGCATGTGTAAATGATATGTAAATATGTATATGCATGTGTGTCTAATGTGTGATGATCCTTATTGGGGTGGAGTCGTAGTATTATTCACTCTTAGCTATGCCCCTTAGCACGGAGTGTTTTATCAGGTGTGAATACAGAAGGAACTAGAAGCCCGAACGATCCACATCTGACAACCCAGGTCGACATATTACTAGGTGCCAGCAGAGACCTCTATGGTATTTTGTAAAATGTATTCATTTTTGTAAGCAATGTAAAGTTGTATATATTGAACACTCCATTTATGGAGTTTGAATATAGTTTGTAATCCTTTGCTATAGATTATATTTCAAGTTAAATGTTTATGGAAGTGTCTGAATGAACAGTTTGTAATGTATTATCACGAGTATTACGAGTTTAGAAAAGTAGTGACATTCTGAAGTTAGTGGTATTAGAGCCTGGGTTTGGGCGTTTGCAAGGAATCTAGGTTTAGAGATTCTAGATAGAGTATAAGATTGAAAAGCATGTGTTTAGTAATGTGTTGGCCTTATATGGATGTCCTTGTGTTTAGTAATGTGTTTTGAGAGTGTTAACCCTGGAGATCGAGGATGGCCACTTGGACCCTTACGGATACGTCGGAGCGAGAGTCACGCCTGCAGGCCAAATGAAACTCTTGGGATATCTCATGACATGACTCGGGTGTTGGGGAAGATTGACAACTCAGAAAGCCCCGATAGACATGGTGAAGACATAGGGCTAAGGGATTCCATCAGGACAAACATGGAAGGAATCCCGATAAAGTGGAATTAATTGAAAAGTTACAAAGAATATTGAAGGAAGTTAGATGCTCTCCCGATCATTGAGTATCATGTGCAGACTCACTATTATAGAGTGAGGCATTTGATTGGTGGAAGCTAGTGTTAGAGTCAAGGATTCCAAATCCCGACTTGGGAGTTCTTTAATAAGAAGTTCCAGAATAAATGCGTTCTGCAAGAGATAACAAAGAGTCAGTGACAGTTCACGAATTTGAAGCAGGAGACCTCTGATGTTTGATCATGAGAAAAAATTCAGATCATCTAGTAAGTCCTCTGTGGAGTTGAGATCTTCTTAGAGGCATTTCGATGTAACAAGAGATATTTGGCTTTTATGTTATATGATGGGTGAATTTCTATCGATTAGTCAAAGCTGAGTGAAAGTAGAGGGCAAAGCAGCGACAAGAAGTTTTCTAGAGTAGCTTTGTCCTCCTTAAGGAAAAGAGCTAGGGAGTCTCCAGCTCAATCAAAATACAATTCAGCTCAGTGAAGACAAGGGTCAATCGACACCTAGTTCGGGTAGAGGAATTAATACATTTAGACATGGAGAAATCCCAGAGTGCCCTCATTGCCATATAAGGCATTTGGGTGTTTGCAGGTTATTGATAGGAGGGTGTTTCTAGTGTGGAAGCACTGATCATTTGATAGCACAGTGTCCCGAGAGTCGAGGATAATGAGAGTATGCAGAAAATTAGGCGGAGGAAAATCGGTTACACACTGCAGCCGATGAGAGATCGTGTAGGTCGACATAAGGGACGAGGGCATAATCTACGAGACATTAGTTGTCCTATACCTACTCTGACACCGGCTACAAGTATATGCTATAAGGGCTCGTGAGGATCGGGATGCTCCACGAAAGGTTATAGCGCTGGTATATTTTCTCTTTATGATATTGAGATGCATACTAGTAATTGATCCACGGATCCACTCATTCGTATGTATGCATTGAATATGTATTTGATAAGATACCCGTGATGGAGCAGTTAGCATATGACATGCATGTAACCCAGTCTATTGTGGGGGCGCAGTGTTAGTGAATAAGCGTGTATCTGTCGCCCCATTGTTATCCAAGCAAGAGAGTTTCTTGCCGGTTTGATAACCTTACCATTCTGAGAGTTTAACTTGATTACGAGAATGGATCGGTTGTCTAAACTTTGAGCTATGTGATTGTAATTGAGACGGTAGTGTTGAGATGCTCTTACCAGTATAAGGCGATAATACAAGGCATTAGATTAAGCGTAATGTCCAATGTGATCTCCATTATGCAAACTATGAGACTTATGAGGAAAGGCTATGAGACATTCTTGGCCTTGATACTTGACTCTAAGATAGGTCAAGTTGATGTGGAAAAGATTCCAGTAGTAAGGGAATTTCCATGTGTATTCCCTGAAGAGTTACCAGGTATTCCCCTTGAGAGGGAGGTGGACTTATCCATAGAAATTATACCAGGAACAACCCCTATGTCTAGGGCACCATACAGGAAGGCTCTAACTAAGTTGAAAGAGTTAAAGAGTCAATTACAAGAGTTTATGGATAAAAGTTTATCAGGCCAGGTGTTTTACTGCAGTTTTATTTTTATTTGTGAAAAGAAAGATAGCTTTCTATGGATGTGCATTAATTATCGGAAAATCAATAAGGTGTGAGTGAAAAACGAATTACTTATTAGCCGAGGAAGCTGGAGATCTTTTGATTAGTTAAAGGGAGCGGGTGTCTTTTCGAGAATGAACCTGCGATCGAGAACAATATCATTAAGAGTGAAAGATGTTGATGTCTGGCGCATTTAGAACTTCGATATAGCCATTATGAGTTTTTAGTAATGCCATTTGGGTTAACTAATGCACCGACAACATTCATGGATTTAATGAATAAGGTATTCCGACCCTATGTGGATCAGTTTGTTGTGGTCTTTATTGATGACATCATGGTGTATTCTAAGGATGCATAGAACGCAAACAACATCAAGAATAATAGTCAGCTAAGGAGACATTAGAAAGAGGATTATATACTAAAGCCTTATCAAATGTGTTTGGCTAAAAGTTTTCCTTTAGGTCATGTGTTGAATTTTGGGTATAAGAAGTGGACCCCATAAGATTAGGCCCAGTTGTAAAAGTGAAACCGCTGGAAATGTCGAGGTGAGAAGTTTCTTGGGCTTAACAGGATATTATAGAAGTTTGTGAAAGGATTCTCTATCGTAGCTTCTCCTCTCACCAAATTACTTAGGAAATGAGTAAAGTTTGAGTGGACAGATAAATGTCAGAATAGTTTTGAACGGTTGAAAGAAATGTTGGTTGAAGCACCGTGTGTGCGATACACCGGGGAAGAGTATACCCTACACAGTGATGCTTTAGGCATTGGTTTGGGATGTGTGTTAATGCAAGATGGGAAAGTAGTGGTTTATGCATCCAGGAAGTTGAAGCCACATGAACAAAATTATCCCACTCATGACCTAGAGTTGGTTGTGGTAGTGTTTGCTTTGAAAATATGGCGACACTACTTATATGGGAAAAAGTGTAGAATTTACACAGATCACAAAAGTCTCAAGTACCTACTGACTCAGAAAGAATTAAATTTGAGACCTTGGAAATTGGTTAGAGTTATTCAAAGATTATATTTGTATAATAGATTACCACCGGAAAAGTTAATGTGGTAGTAGATTTAACTTTTCAAGCGAGAAAGGCAGTCGCCGGTGATGTCACTTCAACTGTCAGATGGAGACTAGTAAATGATGGAGCTATATTAGCTCAACTAACAACGCAACCTATTTTAAAGCAAATGATGATAAGTGTGCAGAAAAATGATGTAGAGTTACAGAAAAAGGTGCAGATGGTCAGAGATGGAGATAAGACTGATTTTTCACTAAAAGAAGTTAGAAGTTTGTATTTCCAGAACATATTATGCGTGCCAAATGATAAAGAGCTAAAAAAAGTTATTATTTGAAGCTCATAATACGGTATTTACCATGCATCCTGGAGGTAATAAGATGTACCAGGATTTGAAACAACATTATTGGTGGAAAGGAATGAAAAGAGTTGTGACAGAGTACGTGTCTAAGTGTTTGATGTGTCAGCAAGTCAAAGCTAAACACCAAGTTCCAACCGATCTATTGAATCCCCTTCCAATTCCTCAATGGAAGTGGGATAACATTACCATGGATTTTGTGTTGGGTTTTCCCCTCACACAACAGAAACATGACTCTATTTGGGTGATTGTTGATAAGCTCACAAAGTCAGCCCATTTTATACTTGTCAGGATGGACTATTATATGGATCAACTAGTTGAGCTATACGTGAAAGAGACTATACGATTGCATGGTGTACCATTGTCTATTATGTCGGATAGAGATCCGCATTTTACATCAAGGTTTTGTAAGGAACTACAACCAACCTTAGGTACTAGGCTGAATTTCAGTACTGCATTCCATCTGCAAATAGATGGACAATCAGAGAGATTGATTCAAGTACTAAAAGACACGTTTCGAGGTTGTGTCATGGAATTTCTTGGAAGCTGGGATAAGTATATTCCATTGATGAAATTTTCCTATAACAATAGTTATCAAGCAAGAAATGGCATGGCACTGTACAAAACTTTATATGGTCGGAGATGTAGAACTTTGGTATGTTGGACGGATTTGAATGAGCACAAGATGATTAGTCCAAACATAGTAAAAGATACATAAGAGAAAGTACAAGTTATTCAGTAAAGGTTAAAGGCGGCTATTGATCGATAAAAAATAATATGCCGATTTAAAAGAGGAGAGATATTGAATATGAAGTGGGAGACAAGGTCTTCTTAAAAGTATCGTCGTGGAGGAAAATTCTACAGTTTGGTAAGAAAGGCAAGTTGAGTCCGAGGTTCATAGGGCTATATGAGATTCTGGAACAAATTGGCTCTATGGCTTATCGTTTAGCACTCCCTCCGGAGTTGGCCAAATTACATAATGTGTTTCATGTGTTGATGCTTTCGAGATACCACTCTGATGGGTCACATGTACTACCAGTATAAGATATACAAGTACAGGCAAACATTTCATATGAAGAAGAGCCAAAGGCTATTCTGGCTCGAGAGGTGAAATAGTTGCGAAATAATGTCTGGATTGAGTAGAAAGTGCTCTAACAACTACTTGACATGAGCAAGGTACATGGGAGCTAGAAGCAATTATGAGAGCACACTATCCGTAACTCTTCGATTCAAGTATGAATTTCGTGGATTAAATTCTTTTAAGAGAGGGAGAGTTGTAGTACCCCAAATTATACCACAGCAGTTTATAACATGTTTGAGAATTTATAATAAATAAATATTATATTTTTCGGAATAAAATAATGCTAAAAATAAAATAAGCAAAACCCGGAATTAATCTAAGGGTCAAGGGTAAATTAGTAATTTACCAATATAGGACTTAAAGGTTATAAGATGAAAAGATTATATGCTAAGTAGGAATATGGAATAAGAACAATTACCAAATAATAGAAAGAGGAATAACTTGATTAGTAAAAAAAAAATGAAGAAGTGGACTCAAAAATAGATAAGACCAAACATGGTATTAAACATATCCCATTTTGGCCCAGAATTAGGACATTTACGTAGAAAAGAAGAGGAAAAAGAAGAGAGAAGAGAAAGAAGAAAGAGGAAAGGAAGAAAGGAAGGAGAGAAGAAGAAGATTTTAAGGTATGGATACTAGTTAATGAATTGTATGGAATATGTGTATGGAATTCATGTGGGGTTAGAAATTTTCCAACCTCTTTCTTTGTCTATATGTAGGTTAGGAAAACCTAACACAAATGTGCCCAGTTGGTTGTGGTCCTCAATGGAGGAAAAATTGTATAGAAAATGTTAGGTTTTAGGGAGATGTTATTAGTTTTTAAACCAATGTTTTTGTTTTGGCCATCACTTATCCAAATTGAGTAATTCAAAATTCTGGGTATACTAGACTTCTAGGAGAACAAATCTCCTTGAAATAGGTGTATACAAATTTAGAACCCAGTGCATCTGAAAATTCGTCAAAGGGGAGCTAGGTTGCATGACACAACTGGTTCTATTTTGACATTAGAGTAGTCCTTGTTGTTTTGGCCATCACTTATCCAAATTGAGTGATTTAAAATTTTGGGTAAATTAGACTTCTAGGAGAACAAATATCCTTGAAATAGGTGTATGCAAATTTGGACTGATGCACTCGAGAGAAATTCGTCAAGGGGAGCTAGAGGTTGCATGACAAGCCCCAGTTGTTTGACATTAGAGTAGTCCTGGTATTTTTGGCCATAGCTTGGCCATAACTCATCAAATTGTGATTCATTTTAGGTATTAGACTTCTAAGAGAACGAATCTCCTTAAAATAGGTGTCTTCAAATTTTGACCCCATTGAACTTAGAAAATTTGTCTAAAAGGGAGCTCTGTTTGTAAGAAATAGTTGATAGTATACGGAAATACATGAAAATGCAAAGATAAGAGTAAATGATCGTAAATATCGCATATGATTACCGGATAACAATAGTTATTCGAGGATATGAGATATGCACTGAAAATGAAATAAAGGAAATGGATTATCCTTTGAACCTAGTAGAGGGATAGATGGGCATGCCTATTAGGGATAATAGTTTGTAGCATATTGATCAGTTGGCCCCGTTTGGGTCATTACAGCACCTTTAGGCTCTTATAGAGGTCATTGTCTTGTACAATGATAACAATGCCTTTGGGTCCTTATAGAGTTCATTGTCATGCAGTGATAACAGTATATCGGTCCTTATAGTTTAGGTATCCACACTTCACAAGGTACATCTGGTCTGAAACATAAAACAAATGACAATAATATGCAAATGACATGAACAATAAATGATATGATGAGAAGCATAACCTTGCTATGTGATATGATAAGTATCATGACAAGAACAAGAAGCAAAGTGTAAAATGATACGAAATGTATATGAACAATGATAAGAAATGAAACATGATATGATAAGTATGGGATATGTAAAAGCATGTGTAAATGATATGTATGAAATATGTATATGCATGTGTCTAACGTGTGATCCTTATTAGGACTGTCCCACAGTATTGTTACCACAGCTATAAGCTTAGCAGATGTTTCATCGTGATCTGAGAAAAATGGAACTAGAAGCGAGACAATCCACATCGACAACGAGAGTGGATGATACTAGGTGCCCACTGAAGACCTCTATGGTCTATTTTGTATATGTATGTGTTTTTGTGTAAACAATGTAAAGTTTGTATATGTTGAACACTCCCATTTATGGAGTTTGAATATATTTTGTAATCCACTGCTACAAAATATATTTCAAATTAAATGTTTAACAATATATGAATGAACAAGTTTATAGTAAAAAAAAAAAAAATGATATCTGAGTGTTACTGTTTAAGTAGTAACTGAGCGTTACAATGTGCTCCTTTGATTAGGGAAGGATGTGGTTAAGTCTTTGGAGTTTCACGATCGAGAGATTCACGTATTGGTCTTTATAACCTTTTTCTATGATGATGCGACTGGTAGATTATTGACTCATTTGTGATGATGCTCTCCCTTTTATTGATTGCATGGTGGTGTTGGATTCACATGATTTTGATTGCAGGTTAGTTTTATTCGGTTGGCATGCCTCGATGCATGGTCCTAAGGTTAAATTTGTACTTTCACTGTGTGATTGATGAATATACTCTAGAGTATTGACGGTTTTGGACACATTCATTTCAAGATTTTATCACCATCTCATACTAGTGGCATACCCTTCCATCGATGTTATCAGATCTTTAAGCCCAGTTGACATACGATCTATGTTATTTGTAATGAGAGATGTGTACTAAGATATACCCTTCGCTTTTTTTCTTTTCCTTTTAGAGCTCGAAGCTCCATTGATCCATTTTTTTACATAGGCCTTGAGTCTTGTTTGTGAGCCTCTCGATTTGAGCCTCACTCTTTCATTTACCGAGGCAGAAGACCGTTTCACTTTTTCATTTTTTAAGCTTTGAGCTTTGTCGAGCCCTGAGATGCTTTCTTTCCTTTTTGAGCCTGGAACTCACATTTTTCGTTTTTTCCTTTTTTAGGCCTAAGCGCAACCGAGTATGAAATTGCTTTCTTTCTTTTTCGGGCTTGGGCTCCTTTTCCTTTTCATTTCCTAGGCTCTGAATCTTAACCCAGAGCTCTCGATCTAGCTATTTTCTTTCCTTTTCAAGCCTGGGGCTCGTTTTTATCTCTTTTTTTTCTTTTAGAGGCCCGAGCACAGGTCGAATACGAGCTTTAAGCCTTGACATGTTTTTCTTTCCTTTTTTTAGTGTAGACTCACTTTCCTTTTTCTTTTAGGCCCCAGAAGGCCTTGTCGAGCCCTAAACTCTCAACCATAAGCTGTTTTCTTTCTTTTTCAAGTCTGGAGCTCACTTTTTTTCTTTTTTTAGGCTCTGAGCTCTTAGCCCCGAGCGACTTTCTTTCTTTTTTGAGTCTGGAACTCGCTTTTCCCTTTTCATTTTTCAGGCCTTAAGCCTTGTCTAGCTTTGAGCTCTCATCCCTGAGTTATTTTCTTTCCTTTTCGAAGCCTAATGCTCTCTTTTCTCGGCTTTTTTTTTCTTTTTAGGCCCCGAGCCTTGAGCTCTCCGCCCTTAGTTGTTTTCTTTCCTTTTCGAGCTTGAAGCTCGTATTTTTCTCTTTTTCCTTTTTTAGGCCTTGAGCCTTGTCTAGCCTTGAGCTCCTCTATCTCATTTTCAAGCCCGAAGTTCGCTTTCTCGCTTTTTCCTTTTTTAGGCCCTAAGCCTTGTCGAGCCTTGAGCTCTCAACCCTAGCCTATTTTCTTTCATTTTCAAGCCCGGAGCTTGCTTTTTTCGTTTTTTCCTTTTTTAGATCGTTAGCCTTGTCAAGCCCCAAGCTGTTTTCTTTCCTTTTCGAGCATAGAGGTCATTTTTTTCTTTTTTTTTTCTTTTTAGGTCCTAACCCTTGTTTAGCCTTGAGCTCTTAGCCTTGAGCTATTTTCTTTCCTTTTCGAGTCTAGAGCTCTCTTTTCTCTTTTTTCTTTTTAGGAAATTTTATTCTTGTCAGATGGAAATGTATAAGTTGTTTCCTTCCTTTTTGAGCCCAGAGCTCACTTGTTTCGCTTTTTCCTTTTTTAGGCCCTAAACCTTATCGAGCCCTGAACTCTCAGCCCTAAGTTGTTTTCTTTCCCTTTTGAGCCCGGAGCTCAATTTTCTAACTTTTTTCTTTTTTGACCCCGAGCCTTGTCGAGTCTTGAGATCTTAACCTTGAGCTGCTTTATTTCCTCTTCGAGCCTATAGCTCACTTTTCCTTTTTTTAAGCCTTGAACTTTGTCGAGCCCTGAACTCTTAGCCCTAATCTACTTTGTTTCCTTTTTTAGCCTAGAGCTCGCTTTCTCACTTTTTCCTTTCTTTAAGCCTTGAACCTCATCGAGCCTTGAGATGTTTTATTTCCTTTTCAAGACCGGAGCTCATTTTTCCCTTTTCGTTATAGGGCCGAGCCTTATCGAGCCCTGAGCTCTCAGCCCTGAGTTGATTTATTTCCTTTTTGAGCCTAGACCTCGATTTTTCCTTTTTTCAGGCCTTGAGCCTTGTTGAGCCCTAAGGTGCTTTATTTCTCTTAGTCGAGCTCACTTTCCTTTTTTGGGCCTTGGTGGCAATGAAGACCCTAGCTCTTAGCCTTGATATGCTTTATTTCCTTTTTGAGCCTGAAGCTCGCTTTCTCGTTTTTTCCTTTTTTTAGGCCTTGAACCTCGTCAAGCCCTGAGTTGCTTCTTTCCTTTTCGAGCCCAGAGCTCACTTTTCCCTTTTCATTTCTAGGCCTTGAGCCATGTCGAGCCCTAAGTTCTCAACAATGAGATGTTTTATTTCATTTTCAAGCCCAAAACTTGTTTTTCTTTCCTCTTTTAGGCCTTGAGCCTCATCGAACCCTGAGTTGCTTTTTTTCTTTTTTGAGTCTTAAGACCATTTTCCCTTTTTTCATTTCTAGGCTCTAAGCCATATCGAGCCCTGAGCTGTTTTATTTCCTTTTCGAGCCGGGCTCCTTTTCTCACTTGCCTTTTGCTTTGTTTAGCCATGAGCTCTCGGCCATGAGTTGCTTTCTTTTCTTTATAGCCCGTAAGCTTGTTTGTTTTGTTTTCCTTTTCATAGGCCTTGATCCATGCCGAGCCTTGATTGCTTTCGTCCTCTTCCTCCGTGTTGGTAGAGCCATTTGGAGCACTCAGTAAATACATTGTCAAGTTCCCATCGGAGTGGGCTTACCTGAGTTTTATGTAGTTGTCTTGTCCTAGTCTCTAGTATCTTCGTATGGTGAGTGTCGATCTCCCTTTATGCATATTTGTTCGTTTCTCTTTTGTGATCCAACTCTCACTTGACTTTGATCACCAATCCGTTGATCACCTTTGGAAACCATTTGGGGGAGGTTTGGACTTGCTTTGTAACCTTAGTAGTATCTTAGACTTTTTCTTTTGTTGTTTGTTTTTAAACCTCTTAGGTCACCTCGTTTCAAGTGAAGCCATGTTTATCATGGACACTTTTGGAAGTCTCCTTTGTTCTTTGATAGAGTTCATCTTAATTTACTCACTATTCACCCTTCCACTTTACTTCATGATTCACTTTTGCTATACTCGTGAACTCTATCGAAGAGGGGAATATTTGTAGACCCCAAATTTGGGCTCTTATTCGTTATTTATTTATTTGATTTTAATTTATTAGTTTTTCCTTTTTTATTTAATTCTTTTTCTTTTGAGAAAGGTGGGTCATCCTTTCCTTTGGGGGGTTTTAGGGTTAGTTTTCTTTGGAAATCCTATATATTAAAGAGGAGACATAATTAGAGGGATGCGGACTAGAGATAGGGAGAGGACAAAATTGATTAGAAGAGATTGGACGGTGGCAGAGCCAAAGAAACAGAAAGAGATTATTTTGGGAAAAATCGACTTTTTTTTTTGGAGAGGCAGAGAAAGGGAGACGAGCAACCCCGGGTATGAAAGCTTCGACTTTTTTTTTTTTCCTTTACGTGTTTCTTTTTCATGGGATTGTATAGATTGACAATTACAAATGCTTTTTGTGGGCATGTTTTATTTAGGAGTTAGACTTTTTCTTTTTCTTTCTGTTGATTTGTCTTCTTATGCAGTTGCTCATATTTTATTTCATTCTGGCATCGACTGTTTACTAATTCATGTGTGACGTGTGATTTATTAATTCATGTATGATGGTGATTCATGTTATCGCTTTAGTCATTTTTGATTTTTTTTTAATCTTTGATTCATGTGTGATTGTTTTGGTCATCTCTGATTTTTTTTTTTTTATCTTTGCTCTTTGCTCCATTCTGGAATCCGGAATCCGTCCATAAACTTTTCCTATTTTATAATCTCATTCTGGGTGAACTTATATATAATTTGTTATTTTGTTTATATGCTCCGTATGAATCTTCATATTTGACTCTTTTTATTTATTCTTTTGTTTATATTCTCTGTCAGAATCTTTATATTTGACTCTTTAAAAAAAAAAAAAATTTGCATTCAATTTTCCATGATTTGCGTGTCTTCAATCACCTGACTTTCTCCGCTTATGTCTATACGAATTATTTTCCTACAAGTTCATTTTTTTTCTTTTTTCTTCATTTATTTTAAAACTTAATACCTTTATATATTTATTTTTAGAGTGGTAGGCTTAAATTTCTCAAAAATGATTTTTTTAAAGTTGCGAAGACAAGGCTCAAACCCAAGAACATTTGTTTAGAATGAACTAGTCCAACCACTAGGCTATATCCATTTTATTATTAAACTTTTATCAATTTTAAATAGTATTTCTGACCTTCCTTTTCATTTACTTTTGACTTCTCTTAATATTAACTTTCAAAATAAATATTTTTTATTATTATTGTTTTGACTTTCACTGTCTTACTTCAGTTTTTCCAGACCAAATAATACTTTCTCTATTTTCTAGAATTTTTTAATGTCATTTTCTTTAACTTCAAATTTTCAAAAATCAATTTCCTTAATTTCTACAAAAATAATTTTTCTTAATTTCAAAAATTCCAAACTCATTTTCTTTATTTCTAAAAAGAAACCAAAAATCTTTTTCTTTAATCTTCAAAAGGCCAAACTTCATTTTCTTTAATTTATAAAAAAATAAAAATATATTTCTTTAATTTCAAAAAGTCAAATTTTATTCTTTTTTTTTATCTTTAAATTTCACAAATCAAATTTCTATTTTCAAAAATTATTTTTCAACCTGATTTCAAAAATTTCAAAAGCACGATCTACTCTATATAATTCCAATAAAAAAGAACAGCATGGAATTTAGTCGTATGCTAAATAAATAAGCCTTGGTGGGGGCCCAACATCTCATGTATGCTTTCATAAATAATTCTGACACTTGAGTCATATCCCAATTTCCTAATTTGATTATGAATGTTTCTATATTTGTTACCGCAATAACATTGTCGTCAATAGATAAGTTCCTAATTTGCTGCCAAGGTATATATTTCTTCTCTTTGACTTTGTTATTTATTATATATGCTCTTCTAGTATCATTGTTGTTTCTTCTTGGTATTCATTGTTTGATTATTCAATTGTCATACTTGCCTTAATTTAATTATTAGAACCAAAATTTAGAGGGCTTAGATGTCTTTATAAACACCGCGTACACATGATAAGTAGCGGTAGTGGACCAAAACACGTATGCAGTATTAAAAATCATTTTAAATTACAGTTTTGGCCCCGAATATCTTGCAAGTGCAGACCGACAAGTAATAAATTGGATTTAAGTAGGATATCGATCATGAGATCTCAAAGAATTCTAGATCAAACTACCCGAACTACTCGACTCCATACTATTTGAACTATAACATGATGGTGTTTCGGCTAAGAAGGCATGAAATATACCTATTATATAAAAAAAAATGAACAATCAAATAAGTGAAATCCAAGAATAATGAATAAAAAGAATACTTAAGAAAATAAATGGCTTGAATAGTCATCGTTTAGAGTACACATTAAGATCAATGCTATTGTGAAGTATCGATTCACGGTATTATACTTTGACCAATTTTACTTGTGTGTTTCAGTTTTAGAATATCCCGAGGCGTTAGTTATGCAATTTGGATCTCTCCACACTCATTTCATTATCTAATTCTTCTGATTCTCTGAATCCCGAGGAATGAGATAAACTACTTAAAGGGCTTGCAAATCTGGGTATTTTTCTTTTGCAATACTTCATACCCATTTCTGAGATGTAAACCTTAGCTCCCAAAGTTATCGGTCAAGCAAGGATATACAACTTCCAGTTACTCTTCCTCAAAAATTAGAATGATCACCCTCTCCTTGATTAGATCTCGGCTAACCACGAGTTAGCCTCTTCTCCAGAATTGAAATTGAACTCTTTTGCTTGTTTAAATTGATAACTTCGTTCAACTCATTCTTGATTTCAAGTAGAAGAGTTTATCAAGTAAACACAAAGCTCATTAGATCTCTACAATAAGCGGTTAATATACTATGAAGAAATGTCATTCATAACTCCCGAATTTGTCATCTTTGTGTCCTCGGAGGACCTCCTTGAAATCGAACAATGAAACAATTCTTAAAGCGAGGTATAAGAATCGATATTCGGATCAAATAACTTTAAACCCATAACTTAGAAAGTAAATTCATAAGGCGAAATTCCACAAATTCTTTGAAAACAACTACGGGGAAAGATAATTTAGAGCAATAACATTCCTTAATGGAAGTGAGTTCCTCAATTCTTGAATTACACTCTGACATTCGATCAAAGAATAAGCGCAAATTGGGCTGGGAAATTTGAATTCAGTAATAGAACTTCAAACATTCGGTGAAGTAATTTGAAAGAGCGAGTCTGCGATTTCATTACCTTCAAAACATAACATCGATTTCCGGAAAGCGAAAACTAAAGCGATAAAATCTAATCTAATCTAATCTCTAACTATCAACATTGAAGAAGGGTAAGAAAAAGAAAAAGAAAAGAAAAAGAAAAACTAAAAGAAAAATAAAGAAAATGAGCCTTGACTCTGGACCTCGTGTGTGCTTGAGTGACTACCTTTGTAATTTTACGGGTGGCTAACGTATTTATAGGGTTTCTCGATTGGGCTAATCCCAAGCAGTTTTGTGGATTTCCAAGTGGGTTGGCCCATGTTAATGTTCAAGTCGCGACTTCAACTCCCGCCTTCGGCGACATCATCCGTAAGCCGCGACGCCGATCCGCGTCAGCGACATCGGCAAGTCTTCTGCGACTCGGCATGTTCACGATGTAGCGACATCAATCCCATATCGCGACATCACTTCATTGCCTTTGTAGAGTTTCAAGCGTGATTCCCGATGTCAGCGACCTCGATCTCGTAACCAGCGACCTGTTAAGTCACCTGACATTCAACTTGTCTTCGGGTGTCGCGACATCAATCTCTTGTCGCGACATCAGCTTAAGGATCTGCAGGTTTCAACTGGTTTCTCATGATTTCGCGACATCAATCTGTTGTCGCGACAACAACTCCTATTCTTGTAAATTTCAACTGAGTTTTCTTATGTCGCAACAACAACCTATTGTCGTGACATCAAGCGATCTTGCGTATGATCTTATCGCCACTTGTAACTTTCAAGCTAGTTTGCTCTTGTTGTCAGCGACATCGATCTACGAACACAAGCTTCCATTGATTATCACTTGATATCGCGACATCAATCTCTTGTCGCGACATCGACTTCATAGCTCTGCGGCTTTAGGCTGGGTCGCCCATTAGTGTCGCGACCTTCGATCTTGTCGGGACGCCGACCCCGGTCTCACGGAGGCTTGGTAGGGTTCACGATCTCAGCGACATCAATCTCCGCGTCATGACAACAGTTCAATTCTTCTGACTTTCAACCAGCAAGTCTCATGCCAGCGACCTCGATCTCTGTCCGCGCCTGACTTCCGCATTAACGTGCCGCATGTTTGCTGGGTTGTGCGCTTTGATTCACCGTGCGACGACTTTGATGGCACCGACTCAATCGCCCAAACATGTCATAGCTTCAAGTCGATTCTTTTGTCACGACCTCCATCCCTTGTCGCGACATCAACCTTTGTCCTTTGGAAACTATTCTGATGTTGTCGCGACATCACTTCTTATGTTTACGCTTTCGATCCTCGGTGCCTATATTGTGATCCTGTCGCGACGCATGGAGTTCCTTGATTTTCACGATGCCGACCTCGTAGCTGTTATGTAAACCCCGAAACTACAATATTAGTTAGCCGATTTGCTTTCCATTTACGCCTGCTATTTTACGCATTTTACTCTGCTGGATTGCTGCATTTTTTCCCACTTTGCATTTTCTTCTTTCTTTTTTATACTCCCTGCAAATATACAGTTTGGTGAGTTTCTTCTGCATCTTAATTATTCTGTTTTGCTAAAATCAAATGGAAAAATGGACTAAAATAGAGATGACTTTTAAGCTCATCAAACTCGCCCCGAACTTAAAGTTTTGCTTGTCCTCAAGCAAAGAAAAAGAAAAATTGTTTGATGTGAACAAATTAAAAGAAAATTTTGAGACATTTTTTGTTGTTAACGATGGCATTCAATTTAATTGAAATACAAGGTATGCATTATTTTAATGCATCTAACTTCAAGTCTAGTTCAAGGTTGGTTTCTACTCTTTATACTATATGAAAACTAAACTGTTGAAATTGTTTTACAAACAACATAATCATTGAATCCTGTTGAATAATAGATTATTTTCCTTTCTCATTTTCATATTGAGTCATTTAACTCCCTAAAGTCCTTCACAGTTTTGATTGCTTTCATATTTCCAAATTCCATAGGTTTGTTTTTCATATTGATCTCCACTAATGTAGGTGATTTGACCTTCAAGATCAATCAGGTCTTTTGGGCTTATATTGTTAGGCACAGGTAATACAGGTAGGATGGAAGGAATTTTTAGAGTTAAGATTACCACTGAACCTTTCTCTCCTCTTCGCATTTCTTTCTTGTAGTTTCTCCTAAACCAGCTCCCTAAACTTCATGTTTGGGACATCTCTTTGATTTCTTCAATTAGTGTATGCCCACTTATTTATCTTGAAATTCAGGGAAAATTCCTTTGTTTGTCACCATTCGGGGATAATGCAATGTTTTAAACTTTTAAGGCTTTCTAACCTCTTAGCGAACTTTGGGTTAGTAAGCTCCCATACCGGATGGCATTAGGGTACTAGGTGTTGAAACACCCCTAAAGACCAATTGTTCAAGAGAGTTAGGCCACAAGATAAAGCTTATCCCTATAAGCTTTCTTTTCTATTGCATTTTCTGCTCTTTGCCTTTTTCTTTTCATCCCCTTTTTGAGTTCCTCAAAAACATATACTCCCCCAAACTTCATTTCTTTCTTCCTCAGCAATTCTGGGTAACATGGTTCTTTCTTGAAGGATTGAATTCTTAGGATGAGTTAGGGGTTTCCATTAGTCTTATTTTGAAAAATAAGCTCGTTAGCTCGATTCACGGGACAAGGTATATGCATCGACATATGAATAAGGGATATTGATGACTCGTATCAAGAATAGCTGCTATCATCTCATATCAATTTTGTATCCACCTAAGTTCGCCTCAATCAATAATCTAACAAATCCCAGAATTTGGATTGAACGATTGTGACTAACAATAAAGTACCTTGACTCGTTTTGTTGATGAGTAGTTAAATTGGTGATATTCATAGTTTCTTGACATTGTTCATACAAACTCGAAAATATGTTTTGTTCCTTCTATGTATTACTTTCCTCAATTACGGACTTATCGAGTTAGACTTGGCTAACTTTGCACGCCTTGTGTTTCAATCAAAGCGTATTCATTGGCCCTTATTCTACATTTTAGCTCATTCCTAATCTATGCTTCATTCAGTTGACTCATGACATCTCGGCGATTTTATTACAGAACTAATTCCTACTTTAATTTCCTAATCCATGTAACCACAAAAGCAACACGACATTGAACAAATCAGATTAATTAGCACTGCACACAACAATTCGATTCAAGTTTCTTGTTTTATTTAGTTTATTACAGTTGAATCTGATTCAAATGGGAATAAGAGGGTAAAGAAAGTTGAGCGGGGAGAAGGTCTATTTTTCTTTTGAATGGCTTGAGAGCAAGATGTTGGGGGATCTAGGTCTAGATATTGCCTAAATGAAGTGGGAGTGCAGATTTTCATTTCTCTTCTTTCCTTTCTCTTCTTGGTTTCCCTTCTCCATTTGTTCTTCAATGAAAATCTCATTAGAGAGATCAACCTTTTGTTCAACTCATCCTGCCTCTTCCCCAAGCCATTCATTGTATTCTCCATTTCGGTCATGACCTCTAAGAATTTGGAAAAAATTATTTGTTAATCAGATCTAAGTTTTCGACCATTCTTTTTGCCTATAGGATTACGTATCTTTTGCTTCTTGTCATACATCATCGATTTCTTCCGAAATCCCATACATGAGAGACTTGTATAAAAACTTGAATCCTTGATGCGCTTTCTCAATTTGGCTAACACTCTGTATCTCTTTTCTTTATCAGTGTTAAAGTTGAGAATCCTTCAATGGTTGTTATAAAAAGCTTCATGGCGAGTTTGAGGTTTACGTAACTTGATTGTGATCTCTTTGCTGTTTCTTTCTTAAATTCCTCCTTGCTGCTTCAAATTTTCTCATCTGTTCCTCTCTTAAATTCGACTCTTCCTCCCCACTATTTGTTTTAGCTATTTTATGCTTTCAATCATGCTCCTTTTCAGCTACATTTAGCTCTTCCTCCATTTCTTGGTCCTCTTAACTCAATTCTTTTTCATAAATGCCTTCTCTGAATTCCTACTTTAGGTTCCACTCTTTCTGTTTTTCATCCATTCTCTTTTGCATGGCATTGAGCTTCGATGTCAGCTGTTCTCTTGTGCTCCTCTTGAGAAGCTTTCTCCATGTGGAAATTTATGTTACGCGCAGCGGGAGGAGAAGCGGCTAAGGAATGGAGGAGAAGTCTATTGACTCTTCCATCCTGCCCTTCATTGTGCGCAAACATGTAATCATTGTTGTCGGAGTGGAGTTTTACGGGTGCTTTCTGCTCCTTGATGTCGGCCAACCCTCTGAGTCTCCTTTGCAGTTCTTGACTTGGGCTTCATCTGTTCTCTACGGCCTCACATTTTCTTGGTTTTCTTGAGTCACTGCTAACTCTGTTAGAAGAGTGGTGAAGCTCACAGGTATTTCTTCTTCGATTCCCAAATTCCTTTCACTGACCTTCAAGCATAGAGGCAGTGATTGTTGTGGTTGAGGAATAAGACCTCTTTGTTCCTTTCATGATACCTCGCGGAGTAGAAGATTCCTCTAGTGATAGCTCCTATATTGATCTTGTATCCTTTTAGGATGGCATACGGCCAACCTGACTTCTTGTTCTCTCCTTGTACACATGTTTGTTGGAGCAAAAAGCAGAAGCGGGAAGTAAACCATACCTTCGCTTCCTGTTAGAGGCTTCCTGTTCCTTTGTTCTTGGCCTTCCCCTTCTTGGTTTCCCCTTGCACCTTACCATTAAGTGAGCTTCTTGGCAATCTTTCAAAATCTGGTTTTCAAAAGTTTCTTGAATTTGGAACCATGTTTATTACCTTGCCATGCCATAGGCTATTGTTTGATGGCCTTAACCGTGTAAAACCCGGACTCCTCTAACATAAACCGCTCCCATCCTTCCTTCCCTGCAAATTTGAATAAAATCTCTTACCGGTGCTGTATACCTGATTTTGGGTGTCGCATAAGACTCTCCCGTCCTCTCTGCTCTATCTATCTCCTTGAAGAATGCTTGAGTTTTGAATCTCCTTTAAATGAGCCCTTGTTAGCATAATATTTCTTCCATTGAGATGCAACCGTCGACACGAAATCTTCTACTTCTTCTTCTTCTCTCACCTTTCCCTTTCCCTTTTACGCTCTTTCTTGAAATTCTTAGAACGGTGTTTCGATGGCGCCTCTCTGCTTGTTCTTCACCGAAGCGAATTTCATCTGCTTGGATTCTTCTTGGCTAGTTTCTTCTTCTGATTGTTCATGTTCCCTCATAATCTCGTCTAGGTTAGGGACTAGGGTGGGAATTTCAGCCATTGGAAATGAGAGAAAAGCTTTTCAGAAGGTTTGGAACACTAGGGTTTTCGGGGGTTGAGATTCAGAAGGAAGACGAAGGTGAATAGTTATGTGGGTTGGAGTGAATGAAATTTTCATAGGTTGCAATTCAATCAATGTTTGTGGGCTAATTATTGCTTCATTAAGAACACGTCGCGACTTGATTTCGCGTCTTTTGGTGAGATCATTGAATTTAGGGCTTTTTAAAGTGATGGTGCTTTGCATCGCTTTTTATGTCACAGCGTACGCGGATATCAGCGACAATACCAAGGTTTTCTAGAATTGTTTGATGTTCACGACATCCCTTTCCATTTGAAACTTAATTCTGTCGCTGACTTCATAGTGGTGTCGCGCGTTTACCTTCTTCCTTGATACTCACCGATTGCCCTTTCCAAAACAGCGGTCCGCGACATCGATGTTTTGTCAGCGACATCACTTATGTCAGCGACACCTTTACATCAGCGACCTAAACCCTTCGATGATCTGAGAACCTTTTCCTCTTATTGTTCTAACCCTTTTGGGCAATACTTGGCATCTCGAAGCAAGATTTAACAAACAATTCCAAGTATATCTACGAATTGGGTTAGGGATAAAGTTACTCCTTTTTCTCATGTTGACTTCTGCGCAAGTTCTGGAATTGTTCTGTGATTGCAGCACCGTTCATACTTTGAACCCTTATGAAACTTACTTATAATATTCAAAAAACTCTAATTAAACTACAATTGATTTCCTAAAATTTAAATCTATCCTTATAAACAAATCTGACCTAATTTAATCCAACTAAAGAAAAATATTTTCAAAACTTAAAACCGAGAAATTAAATCCTTATGGAGTTTGCCTCCCATTAGTTGCTCGATTTTGAGTCCTTAATTTGGACACTTCTTTGTTGTGGTACTTATTGCTTTTTCCTCGAGAACCGGTTGGAATTCTTCATTTTCCTCTTTTTGTTTAGATATTCTTTAACCTCTGTCCATTGACCTTGAATTCTTCACCAGTATCAGTCCTCAGTGTCACTGCTCCAAATGTAGTACTTGACACCACAGTGTATGGCCTCGGTGGATTTTAATTTCTCTGAAGCTAATTCGATCTAGAATTAAACAGCATAACTTGTTCCCCTGTTCTGAACTCTTTTCTCAAAATTCTCTGATCATGTCATTTCTTTGTCTTATCTTTGTATATTCTAGCATTATCATAGGCTTCATTTCTCAGTTCTTCCAATTCAGACCAGTTAGGCTTGATCTTTCTTCCCTTCTTTGACCTTAAAATCGAGTTTAACTTCTTGATGGCCCACATTGCCTTGTATTCTAATTCAAAGTGATCGACATGGTTTGCCAAAAACAACTCTGTGGGGACATTCAATGGGGTTTTGTATCACGATCCTGTAAACCCCAAGTGCATCATCAGATTTGGAAGACCAATCCTTCTGCTTGAGCTCACGTCTTTTAATTATTCTTTTGATCTCCCACCCATTTGGAAATTTACCTTGTCCATTAGTGCAGGATGATAAGCTAAACTCATTACATGCTTGATCCCATACACTGCTCATGATTTGTCTTTGTTTGCAAAGTGGGTTCTTCCATCACTAATGATAGTTACGGGTGTTCCAAAATCTGCTCAAATATTCTTTTGAAACTCACAAGCCCCATGTGCTTGTCGTTCCTTGGACAAGCCCTTTAGCTACCCATTTTAGGCGTAATCTCTTGCTAGCATTATGTATAGGTTTCAAATGATGGTGGAAAGATCGTAAAATCTATTCCCATACATCAAAAATTTGTATCACCATAATATACCTTTGAGGGCATTTCATTCCTGTTTATTGTGTTCCCAATCTTTGACATCTATCACACAATTTAACCCCTCAGCACAATCTCACGAAGATAGTGGGCAATGGAAATCCTGAGTTGGAGTGTCTTGCGGTACACTCTTTCTCGAGAAAAATGTCCCCATATGGTGATGCATGGCATTCATTTATAATGTTGCCTTGTTCACTTTCACAGCACACATCTTCTTGTATCATGTCGGCCACCTCTCTTGAATAATAATGGGTCATCCCAAATATAGTACACAATGTGGGTTAAGGTTCCTCTTACATTTGGTAGCTGAATTACGAAGGCATTACTCCTGCGCGGATAATTCACAATATCGGCATACCATGGAAGTTGAAACCATGATTGCTCATGCAGGGAAGTTCTCTGTTAACATCACATTTTTTTTTCCTCTTCATCTTGCTTCTTTCGACTCTTGTGATGATCAGCTATCACATTGTCACATCCTTTTATCTTGATTTCCAAATCAAGCTCTACTGGCAATGTGCCACATATCAATCTTGACTTGCTTCCTTTTTTGACATCAGTATTTGATTCTTTGCAATCGGTGTGAATTACCACATGAGATCCTAAAATATCTTGCCTAAATTTTCACGAAGCAAATACTATGGCTGCCTCTCCTTTGAGTTGTTAGGTAGTTCTCTTGTGCTTGTTGGAAGGTCTTAGCATAGTATGGCCACGAATACTTTCTCTTTTCTTTGCCCCGACCGACTCCCATGGCAAATCCACTAGCATCACACATTATTTTCAAATCCACGATCCCGATACACAGGTGCAGCCATTATAGGTGCTTGTACAATCGATCTTGATTTCTTGAAAGCATTCTTGCAGGAGTCATCTTAATTGAACGTATATTTTTTCCGATGTCACATGAGTAGATACGGCTATTTTGAAAAGTCTTTGATGAATCATACATATTAAAATCCAGCATGCCCGAGAAGCTTCTTACTCCTTTTACTGTGGTAGGTGGTGCAGAGTTTTGATGGATACCTTGGTTGGTCGACTTCTAGTCGATACTTGAAATTTTATGCCCCGAAAATGATACCTTACGTCACCCATAAAATGGCATTTTTCCCCGGTCGGTGCTAATTTGTTTGTCTTGGCATCTTTGAAATCTTGTTTCGGATTGTTTAAACATTGATCAAAATTTTGGATCCATACACGATGGAGTCATCCATGAAAATTTCCATCACTTCTTCAACCAAATGAGAATATAGACATCATACACCTGCGGAATGTAAATTTGGAGCATTACATAGCCCAAATGGCATCCTTAAAAGCAAAGGTACCATAGGGGCAGGTGAAGGTGGTCTTCTCTTGATATAAGTGCAATAGCAATCTGATTGTATCCACAGTACCCATTCGAAAAACAAAAGTGAGGGTGTCTGTAACACATCGACATCGATCGATGAAACGAGGAAATGATCTTTTACGGTGGTACATGTTCGGCTTCACCTTAATCAATACATACCCTCCATCCTGTCCTTTGTTCTTATTTGGAATCAATTCGTTTTTTCATTTTTCGATCCACGGTAAACCCCACTTTCTTTGGAACTACATGGTAGGCTAACCCAGGACTATGCGAAATAGCATAGATAAAACCGGCATTAATGATTTGAGTACCTCACTACATTGCTTCATGTCAGTTGATCTCCTGCAGTGTTAGAGATGGTTTGAAGTCTCTTCTACTTGAATCTTATGCATACAGAATTGATGGTGATACCCTTCGGCTCTTCAATGGACCAAGCTAGTGATTCCTTATGCTTCATAATATTTTGACAATCTTTGTTCCTCGGCATCCAGTGCGGTTGAAATGATCATGGTTTTTCTTTGGTAATTCTAAGTAAGCATGCTAAATGACATGGCAACTATTTCAAAAGTGCCATACACACTTGCTTCTTTCTTGATGAATTTCTCTTTTTCCACTTTGTTTTCCCCATTGTCGTTTACATTTTGTGAGGCTCAACCTGAGTTTCTATAGAATGAAAATGGCGTATGGAAATTCGGAATGAGACATCTTCGTGATATCTTGGAATTCATCTCTTTTTCATTGATAAAAGGCGGAGTATTACAATCATTGTTAACATCGGGATTGGAAGTACCAGACAAAGTGTTCATTGCAACTTTCCTTGTCTCTGTCTATATTTTTCATACTTTTTATCAAGTTAAAAGTAGCTGCTTCTTCTCCAACCCTCAAAGTAAGAACTCCTTTTTGCATGTCAATCAGGGCAGCTCCAGTAGCTAGGAATGGTCTTCCCAATAGCAGGCGTACTTGTGAATCTTCTTCCGTATCGAGAATGATGAAGTCTCTTTGGGAAAACAAACTTCCCAGCCGGTGACCGATACATCTTCAATGACTCCTTCGAGGTTTACCATCGATGCATGCGCCCATTTGAAGAGTATGAGTTGTGGGAGTAAAGCTCCCCCGAGCTTAGTTTCTTGCTTGTGAAAGAATCAAGTGATGCGCTCTGAGTCACGAAGGCTTCACGGAATTCAATTCCTCCAGTAATCTGAGGTGTGAAACTCCACGGGTCCTTCGTCTTTCTTGGTAGTTCTTTTAATTCTTTGCCTTTGCCAAGTAGCGGTAGAATTCCCACTATTCCTTCCTCTACTATTTTCTTTTCTTTCAGTATGTCCTTGAAATTTTGCATAAGTGGCATTTGAGTCACCACTTGATAAATGGCATGCGATCTCGACCACGGAAAGTTTTCAAGAACCTTGCAAATTGCTCCTCCATCCTTGACTTCTGCAGTCTTTGTGGAAATGGGACTGCAAGCTTTGATCCTTGGATGTTCTTCCTTTCTACTCTTTCTTTTTCATTCTCCAGTACCTCTTCCCTTTCTGGGCTTGCTACTTCTTTATTTCTTTGTCATCTTTTCTTTCATGCCCAGCCTTCCAGCTCTAATTTGCATAGCCATGCGATCCTTTGGGTTCTTCCTTGTGTCACTTAGGAAGGCATCTTTTCTCACGGCTTTGCGGGGTTAGGGCGGTGCCCTACTTGTGTCTCCCGGGTTCTTCGAGGATGCAGTGGTGGTGTGCGAAAAATTTGAGGTGGTAGCGGTTGCTTCAGCTGCAAACTTTGTTCATGGAGGTTAAACGGCTTCTTGTATCCCCATGAGCTGCCGCATCTTGTTCTTCAAAGGTGGGCCTCCTCGGCCACGATGTTCATTTTAAATGTTCATTTCCTTCTTCTTCTTCTTCCGGAACCTTGGTAGGCTGTTGATAACCTGTGGAGGTTGCATTAATGCCTTGGGCCTTGTAAGCCCCTCCACCGTAAGAGAAATTCTCATGGTTCCTCGGTCTTTGGTGATAGTAATATTTGTGAGGTTAGTATTGGGTTTAAATGGTAGTTTCTTGGCTCACCCGGATAATTAACCTCTTGACATCATAAATTCTTGATGGCCCTCTCGACACTTCCTTCAATAACTCTCTTTCAATCGCTCCTATTTAGGTGACCAGTCTTAGGTCTTTCTTTTCCTGCTTGTCCAGCACAGTATCAAATGGCATCCAGCTTATTTATGGACATCATCTTGCTCAGCTCCATGATCCCCTTTCCTCTGCTGTTTCCTCTTGAAAGCTCAGAAGGAGTTTTCATGTTACATTTCGCCAGGTCTTCGATCAGCTCTTTTGCCTCTTCAGCACTTTTCCGTTTGAATGCTCCACAACATGAAGCATCAATGATCCCTTTTGATATATCATTCAAGGCATGATATCTGATGTCCATCGAGTCTTCAGATCTATCATGCATTGGACATCTTCGACAGCCGTTTGAATCTTTCACGAAACTACATCTGAGGCTTTCATCTTCCCTCTTTGGAATTCTGATAGTTTCCCTCCTTCTTTACGTGGTGAAATTTGGAAAGATCTACCTAAGTAGGCCTCTCTTGGCTCCTCCCAAGTATCAAACGAGAACCATATGGTAAGATTCATACCATGTAGGCACGTTGTATCTCTTAGAGATAATGGGAATAGATGCGGGTTTATGACTTACGGTCTCACCCCATTCAACTTCAGCTGTATTAGCCATCTGAGGAATCTTCAGTGCTCGTTTGGATCTTGGTGGGATGACCCGATGTGATCTTTGTTGGACCATTGCTTATGGCTCGATCTTGGCTTCAGTTTAAATTATTAGCATCAAGCTGTGAAATTTGTCTGATTCTTGAGTATTCTTCTGTATAATTGGTCTCGAAGTCACATTGTATGGTGGTGGAGGCCTTCTGGCTTCCTGCAACCACCTCGTCTTGATCCACGCCTTTCATACGCCATGGTTGGGTTTTACGCCTTCTTTATCTTTCTCGAGCTTGAGTGTCCTCCTACAATTAAAATTGTCGAATTTGGAATCGGATCGATCTTCTGTTCCTATGCATTAAAATTTTGTCCCTGAAATCAAAACACACTTACATTAATAGGATTAGTTTGGTCAACAAATATTTTCAATATGGTTTGTTAAAGGTTAGTGGTTAAAAATAACCACTGCTTGAAAAACTATTTTTGTTCTTTTTCTTCAAAATGTCCAAATTAGTATTTCTTTCTTTCGTCTGAATATTGATTTACTAAATTCTTTAGATCCTAAACCTTTAGCCATAAAACTTGTTATTGGACAAAACACATGTACAAAGTAAATCATTTTAAATTACGGTTTTAGCCCCGGAAATATCTTTGCAAGTGCACGAGGTCGACAAGTAATAATTGGATTTAAGTCCGGATATGATCCCACAGAGATCTCGAGAATTCTAGATCAACTACCTGAGCTACTTTCAGAGCTCCATTACTATTTGGTATAACATGATATGGTGTTTTAGCTAAGAAGTACATAAAATATACTATTATATAAAAAAAAATGAACAATCAAATAAAGCCCGAATCCAAGAATAATGAATAAAGAATAGTTAAGGAAAATAAATGGAAGCTGAATAGTCATCGTTTAGAGTACACATTAAGATCAATGCTATTGTGAAGTATCGATTCACATTTGTTAACTTATTTGTTAATTTTACTTGTGTGTTTGATTTTAGAATACATCGGCGTTTAGTTATGCAATTTGGATCTCTCCACACTCCACATTTCATTATCTAATTCTTCCTAATTCTCTGAATACAGAGAATGAGATAACTACTTTTAAAGGGACTTCCTAAATGCAGGTATTTTCTTTACTGATACTTCATACCCATTTACGGTTTGTAAACCTTAGCTCCAGTTATCGGTCAACGAGGATATACAACTTCGAGTTACTCTTCCTCAAAATTAGAATAGATCACCCTCTCCTTGATTAGATCTCATCAACAGGATTGGCCTCGCTATCCGAATTGAGGTGAACTCTTTGCTTGTTTAAATTGATAACTCGTTCAACTCATTCTTGATTTCAAGTAAGAAGAGGATTTATCAAGTAAACTTACAAAGCTCATTAGATCTCTAATAGCAGGTTAATATACCTTCAAAGAAATGTCCATAACTCCCGAATTTGTCATCTGTGTCATAGAGGACCTCCTTGAAATCGAGCAATGAAGCAAATTCTTAAAAGCGGGTATAAGAAGCGTATTCGAGATCAAAGAATAACTTTAAACCCATAGAAAGTAAATTCATAGCTGAAATTCACAATTTCACTGAAAGCAACTACGGGGAAAGATAATTTAAATGTGATAGCATTCACTTAATGGAAAATTTGAGTTCCTCAGTGCCCCGAATTACACACTACGACATTCCTCGATCAAAAGAATAGCGCAGTGGCGGGAGATTTGAATTCAGTGTGCGAACTAAACATTCCCGGTAGTAATTTGAAAGAGCGAATTACGCGATTCGGCTTACTTCAAAACATAACATCGATTCCGGAAGAAAAGCGAAAACTAAAACGATAAATCTAATCTAATCTAATTTCTAACTATCAACATTGAAGAAGAGATAAGAAAAGAAAAGAAAATAAAATAAAAACTAAAAGGAAAATAAAGAAAATGAGCCTTATTTCACGGTTCTCGTGCGTATGCGTATGACTACCTTTATGAAATTTGGGTGGCTGGCGTAATTTTATAGGAGTTTCTCGGGGTTTAAACAATCTGGCCGGTTTGTGGATTTCCAAGTGGGTTGGCCCATGTTAATGTTCAAGTCGCGACTTCAACTCCCTTGTCGCGACATCATCCATGTCGCGACATCGATCTCACGTCGCGACATCAGCTTAAGTCTTCTGCAGCCTCCAACTTGTGTTCCTGATGTCGCGACATCAATCCCTTGTCGCGACATCACTTCATGCCTTTGCGAGTTTCAGCGATGATTCACGATGTCGCGACCTGAATCTCGCATCCGCGACCTCGGCAAAGTCTTCTGCGACGTTCAACGAAATGTGATGTCGCGACATGATCTTGTCGCGACATGTGGCAAATTCTGAGTTTCATGGTTTCTCATGATTTGCGACATCAATGCATTTGTCGCGACAAGCTCCTATTCTTTTAAATTTCAACTGAGTTTTCTTATGTCGCAACAACAACCTATTGTCGTGACATCAGCGAATCCTTCGTGCTTCAATCTTGTCGCCACTTGTACTTTTCAAAATTTGGTTGCTCTTGTTGTCGCGACATCGGTCTACTGAACACAAGCTTCCAGTGATTGCTCTTGATGTCGACATCAATCTCTTGTCATGACATCGACTTCATGGCTCGTAACTGGGCGGTCGCCGTGAGTGTCGCGACATCGATCTCTTGCCGGGACGCCGGCGATCTGCGGAAGCTGGCTGGCAGTTCCCCGATGTAGCGACATCGATCTCACGCCGCGACAACGATTCCGATTCTTCTACGGCTTTCAACGTGAGTCTCGTATGCGACCTCGATCTCTTGTCGCGACATGTCGACTTATATTTGGAGGCCTCACGCCATTGCTGATTATCGCGACTTGGTCCTCTGTCGCGACAACCGCTGAGTGGTGACTCATCCTTCCAGGCATGTCATAGCTTCAAGTCGATTCTCTTGTCACGACCTCCATCCCTATTCGCGACATCAACCTTTGTCGCGACATTACGATGTTGTCGCGACATCACTTCTTATGTTTCTGCTCAATCCTCAATTTGCCCTATCTTAACCAGTCCACCTGTCGTGACACCTCAAATTTCCTTCAATTTTCGATGTAGCGACCTCCTTAATTTGGCACATGTAAACCAGCTGCAACATTAGTTAGCCGATTGCTTTCATTCTGCCTATTTATTTTACGCATTTTACTCTGCTAGTTCTTTTGCACATTTTCCACTTTGCATTTTCTTCTTTCTTTTATCTCCTTGCAAATAACAGTTGTTGAGTTTCTTCATATTTCTGCATCTTAATTATTCATTTTTACATTAAAATCAAACAGAAAAATGGACTAAAAATAGATGACTTTTAAGCTCATCAGTAACCTGATCCCTGGATTTAAACTTAGTTTTCACATACTTGTTTTTTCTATTATGAGTCACATTTATGGGTTTTTTTTTCTTCTTAATTTGTTTTTCCTTTTCAAAAATAAATAAAAATAAGTGGTGTGTAACACCTCAAATTATACCCTAACAATTTTATAACATGTTTAGGGTATAATAAAAGTAAAAACATATTTTTTCGGAATAAAATAAAGATAAAAATGAAATAAAGAAAAGAACAGAAATTAATACAAAGCTAAGAGTAAATTAATAATTTACGATTCGGGACAAGAATTCGTAATTTAATAAGTTCATATGCAGTAGGAATATGTATAAGTTAAAAGTAAGAATAATAGAAATGGAGGGACTAAAATGCAAAATGGGAAAGAAAGCAAAATTGAATAACCCAAACATGGTCTTAACTCTAAAAGGAGGATAAGATCAAAAGGCCAAAAATATCTCATTTTGGTCTTGGGAGAAGAGATGAAAAGGGAATAAAGAAATAAAGAAAAAGGAAGAAAAATCAAAGAAAAGGCATGTGTGGCATGTAGGAAATGGGAAGGAAGTTTCCTCATTTGAAAATACGATTAAGGGTGATCCATAAGAAAAAGAAAAATGATAAAGAAAGAAAAGGAAGGGAAAGAGAGAGTTGTAGAGAGAGAGTCTCCACCTTTTCTCTAAGTTTCCCGGCGATCAGACTGGCGGTTTCAGACGGAGCAAGAGGAAAAGTTCATCCTCACGACAAGGGCTTCGCATAGAGATCGGAGTTAGGGAGTTTCGACAAACTCCGAAAGGTATGGAATGTTATGGTTTTGTATGGATTCTAGTATGGAATAGTATGGAAGTCTAGTGTTTTTGTCTGAAGTATGCAGTTTGGTATAAGTATAGATACATGGTTTGGAACCCTCTATTTTGTGTATGAGTTGGGTTTGGAAACTCCCAAACTCATTTCTTGTTAGGGTTAAGTTGGAAGAACTCTAAGACTCCTATATATGTGTTTTGGGTTGGTCTTGTAGTTGATTTGGGGTTGTATAGAAACTAAGTAAGGATTCTCCAAATTTTTGAGACTTAGGAAACTCATCTAATCCATTAATTGTGTAGAGGTTTCTCCTACTCGGGTTCCTTTTCATTTAAGGGTTGTGGGGTGGTGTTTTGCCCCAAGGGAAATGTCTAGGTGCAAGTTGAACCAAGGGAAATTACCTTGTTTTCCTTATCGTACGCATTAGCAGGACTTTATGACTTGTTTATGGGTGAGAAAGAAAGTGAATTTGGCAGTGAGTCCTTTTGGTAAATTGTAGCCACATCAGTGAACTTGATGTTAGGCTTTTGAATTTCTCAATTCGAACCTCTGTAAACCAAGTTATGGTCCGTTTACCCTGAATAGTCTAATCGACCGTCATTTCGGCTAGATTAGGTCGGCTCGGCGAGTCGAGTCGACTCGGCCCGAGTCGGTCATTTCGGCGGTCAGTCATTTCGGTGGGTTTATTACCCTTATCATGAACCTCCCGACCCGGAAGGTCATACTTCCGTTGAACTTCTGTTTTGGGTGTTCTTAGACTACATGCGACGTTGGTCGAATTCCATTCATGTGCCTGTGGAGAGCAGTGGGTACTGAAGCTGGCTGGGTAGGGCTAGCTACTCATGTGAGACCTCCAACTTCAGAAGGTCATAACTTCTTCGTCCGAACTCCGTTTTGGGTGTTCTTGGACTCTATGGAAAGCTCATTGAGTCAAGATTCCATGTATATATAGCTTGTTAGAATTGGAACTCATATTAGGTCCAAAAATCACGAAAAATAATAGGCTATACTGGTAACCATAATTATTTATGCACATAATGAGATATGAAAAATGCAAAGATTCGAATAAATGATTGTACATATCACATATGATTACTGGATTACCATAATTATTCAGGAATATGAGATATGTACTGAACATAAAAAACCAAGGATTGTCTGTTTAGAACCTAGTAGAGGATAGATAGGCATACTTTATAGAGTCTGATTGTTCTGCGACACTCTGAGTTCACAGTTCGAGACCTCGTTTGGGTCGATGACATAGATCCCATTTGGATCATTATAGAGGCCCCGTTTGGGTCATACAGATAGAGATCACTATCTTGTACAGTGATAGTACCTTCAGGTACACTCTGAGATAGAATCATTGTCTCATCTGATGATAGTGCTTTGCATAAATTTTTACTCCACCGGGGTTAATTTTCCGATATCTGTTTCTAAAGTTTTTGCGGTATAAAAGCATAAAAGAAAATGAAGTAAGTATATGTAAGCATATGATATGATAGTAAGCATACTTGCTATGCGATGATGTTATACAATTACAAGAATAAGTAGAAGTGAAAGATGACATAGAAAAGAACAAATATGATAAGAATGAAACATGTTATGAAAAAGTAAATATGAGAAATGGATAAATATATGTAAATTTTGTATTTTCCATAAGTATATGCATGTGTATAGAAGTGTGATGATCCGTGCTATGGGTCGTCCATATGTATTTATTCCCACTAAGCATAAAGCTTAGCACGGGTGTTTTCATCCGTGTAGGTTCGAAAGAAACCCCGGAGAGACGAGGACAATCCATCGTGATCAGGCCATGCATCACTAGGTGCCCACTAGAAGACCTTTTGGTCTATTTTGTATATGTAATTTTTTTTATATTTTGTAAACAATGTAAATATTGTAAATGTTGAACACTTCCATATATGGAGTTTGTATATATTTTGTAACCCGCTATTACAGAATATAATACAAGTTAAATGTTTAACATTATATGAATGAACGAACTTAAAGTTTATATGTTTATAAAAAAAAAAAATATGACACCTTCGCTCGACACGAGGTGCGGGTTAGAAGCGATACGGTTAGTAGTATCGAACATCTCGGATTTAGTTCGGACCTTGATGGTCGGACCTGAGATAAGTGTTATGTTAGATTCTGGCGAAATATCCAATACGATTGGAACATAAATGCGTGAATTTAAAAATTTTATCCTTAACCCACCAAGGATCACACGCGTTTCATAAAAATCGAAGAATGGTAAACGAAACTTACCTCTTGTAGATCGATTCGTGACCTTGAGATGCACATCTTGGTTTATTCGGATCTTTCCCAAAAGGGTCTGCCTTCTGAAGTGACCACCTACAAGTATCCACACCCGAACAAATAATAGCGATCTTGTTGAATGCTAGTTGGTTCGTTCTCAAAACGAAATTAGGGTTTTCTTTCTTTTCTTTGTTTGGATTTGTTCTTAGAGTAGAAACGACTCCTACAAAATATATATGTCTCCACATATATGTCTATATAAGTTTGCTAGGGCTTAAGAGTCAAGCGAATTTTATATTATTATATATTTAAAGCTCTTTTAAATAATAACAATTTAAATTCACAAAACACTCTTGGATTCGAGACATATGTTTCAGGAATTTAACCTCCAAAATTAAATTCGAATTTAAATCTTCAATTTAAATTCACAAAAACATAACAGTTCAAGACATAGTTTCACAAATTTAAACTTTCTCAAATTAAATTCGAATTTAAATAACAACTAATTGTTATTTGCAAATTAAAATAATCTCATCATTTTTAAATTACTACGAGATAGTGAAAAACCATAACCATTATTGTCGTTCTTAATGTGGAGCACATGGGTTCAATTAACATTGGCGATTAAGCCTAAATCACATTTGATCCTAAAATTATAAATAGCCTCTAGTAGAGACATTATGACTACCCAAGTTAAAATGAAAGCTCATGATGAGACAACCTTAATATAGCTAATGACATAATCCTTTTGTCTCATGATATCTTGATAAGAATATAAGGTATGGACAAAGTCAACCTTATATCGTTCTATCTTTGATTACCGAAACCCAGATTAGGCGACTAAACAAAATGACATTGATCTCCATCAATTCATTGAGCACGACCATTCATTTACTCGGTCTGATTGTCGAGGGGACCAGAATATCTCTCTTATAATAAGAGGACAAATTCCATCTTAATCAGCTCATATCTCACTACATAATTTTTGTATGTTCAAGTATAACAGCACTTATAGTCATACGATTAAAGACAACGTTTGATTATATCAAAAACACAATATTCATATGTTGAGAACTATAGCGATCTCTCGGTCGAAGGATTTAATGTACAACTATTAGAGATTAACCTTGAGCTTTTTGATCCATGTATTGAATCTCAGGCAGTGCAATCGATATTTGTTCTCAACAAGTAGATATAAATTTGATTGTATCTCATACACATATTCATCCCATGAATATCAATCAAACTTTATACTAATCTTAATTCATTATTATTCCCATAACAATAATCGATGGGACATTTAAAGATAGAATTAATAATATTATTCAAGGACATTATATATAATAAACATGCAAATCATCATAATAATTAATTCTCATAAATAGTTAAAATACCATGTCCATACGATAGGCCTAGAGTACTATTACTAACATGTTACAAGTTTAATGGTATCAGAGCCTAGGTTTACACGTTGTTTGAAAAGCCTAGGTTTAGGCGGCTCGGGAATAGAGTATATGATAGGAAAGCTTGTGTTTAGTAATGTGTTGGCCTGATGTGGATGTCCTTGTGTTTTGTTTGAATGGATCGTCCTTCGAATTCAGTTGAAGAAGCTGCTAAGAGTGTTAACCCAAGGGAACAAGAGTTATCAACTTCTGAGCCATCAGAAAGTAATGTACCTAATGAGCCCACGGAAGCCTTGCTGAGAATATCGCAAGACATGGCTTGGGTATTGGATGATCGGCCAGAAACTCTAAAGCTCTAATGAACCACCGGTAAAGAAGACATGAAGCGAGAGGAATTCCATAGATTAGAGCATGGAAGAGTCGAGAGAAAGCCAAATTAGGTTAGAAAGCTAGAAGGGTATTAGAAGAGGTTAGATGTCTTCCCGATCAGAGAGCATTATGTGTAGTCTCACTATTGCAGGGTGAGACATATGATTGGTGGAAATTGGTGCTCAAAAGTCTAGGGATTCCAAATCCCCTGACATGGGAATTCTTTGTCCAAGAGTTTAGGGCAAAGTATGTTACAGACATGTATAAGGAGTCAAAGTGGAAACAGTTCACGAATATGAGCAAGGAACTTACGTGGTAGTATGAAAGAATTCAACCATCTTAGCAAATATGCACCAGAAACAGTCCTCACTGAGACATTTCGGTGTAGGCAATTTGAAGATGGACTACATGATTCCATCAAGAGGTGCTTTTGTGGTTGCTCTCAGCCAATTGAACTTTTATCTGATGGTCAGTGCAATGAAGTAGAGACTAGAAACCGACATGAAAGAAAGGTCTCAAGAAGAAGTTATGCAGGAACCGTCCTCCTCAGGGAAAAGAGCTAGGGAGTCTCCAACTCAATTAGAGTATAGTTCCACTATGAGAAGTAGAAGGCAAGGGTCCAATGTAGCACCTAGTAGAAGTAGGAGGTACTTCAGTTGGACATGGAGAAATTCCATAATGCCATCATTGCCATATAAGGCATTTGGGAGTTTGTAGATTGTTTATAGGAGGGTGCTTCAAATGTGGAAGCACTAAACATTTTATGGAAAATTGTCCCAATGAGTTAAGGGACAATAGGAATCTGAATGCTTGATGAGGGCTGCGGCACCAGTTGACGAGATAAAGGTAAGTCGAGGGGGCTGGAGCCCGACATAAAGGACGAGGAGGCCTGATGTCAAGAGCCAGTGGATAGATCTATGCCTGCATCGCAGCAGGAGCATATGCTATAAGAGCTCATGAGGATCAGGATGCTCCTGAGGTTATAGCTAGTATATTTTCTCTTTTTGATATTGAAATGCATGCATTGATTGATCCTGGATCTACTCATTCATATGTGTGCATGGAGCATGTTTTTGAACAAGTACCAGCGATGGAGAAATTAGCATATGACATGCATGTGACTAGTCGGGTTGAGACCTGATGTTAGTGTGAATAAGCGTATCTGAAAATTGCCCATTGTTATTGACGAGAGTTTCTCGATTTGATAGCATTAGAGAGTTGCTTGATTCTAGGAATGGATTGGTTGTCTAAACACCGAGCTATCTTTGATTGTGGTCAAAAGACAGTAGTGTTGAGATGCTCTGACTAGACTGAAGTGATAGTACAAGGCATAGGCTCAAGTGTAATGTCCAATGTGATCTCCGCCATGCAGGCGAGGAGATTTATAAGAAAAGGATATGAGACATTTTTTGTTGTGATACTGGACTCCAAGAGAGGTCAAGTTGATATAGAAAAGATTCCAATAGTTAGGGAATTCCCATATGTATTCCCTGAAGAGTTACCAGGTATTCCACTCTATAAGGAGGTGGACTTAGCCATAGAAATTGTACCAGGAATAGTCCACATGTCACAGAAGTGCGGAGGATGGCTCAGCCAGTTTGAAAGAGTTAAAGAGTCAATTACAAGAGCTTTTGGATAAATGATTTATCCAACCCAGTGTGTCCCCCTGGGGTGCACTTGTTTTATTTGTAAAAAAGAAATATGGAACTTTACGGATGTGCATCGATTATCGGCAGATTAATAAGGTGACAGTGAAAAACAAGTACCCATTGCCGAGAATCGAAGATATTTTTTATCAGTTGAAAGGAGTGGGTGTCTTTTCAAAGATCGACCTACGATTTAGATATTATTAGTTAAGAATAAAGAAAGTAGATCTTAGTTGCATTTAGAACCGATATGGCCATTATAGGTTTTGAAGTAATGCCATTTGGGTTGACTAATGCGTGACGTCATCGTTTAATGAATAGGGTATTCCGACCCTATGTGGATCAGTTTGTAGTGGTCTTTATTGATGACATCTTGGTGTATTCTAAGGATGCATAGGAACATGAACAACATCTGAAATAGTCTATGGGCTGGTAAGAGAAAGAAGTTATATGCTAAGCTCAGCAAATGTGATTTTTGGCTAAAGGAAGTTTCCTTCTTAGGTCATATTGTGTCAGTAGAGGGTATAAGAGTTGACCGTACAAAGATTGAGGCCATTGTGAATTGGAAACCACCTCGAAATGTATCCGATGTGAGAAGTTTCTTGGGCATAGCAGGTTATTATAGAAGATTTGTGAGAGGCACTACTGTCATAAGCTATAAACACCAAGTTATTCAGAAATGAATAACGTTTGAATGAACTTGAACAAATATATAATAGTTTTGAACAATTGAAAGGGATCTTTGGTTGAAGCACACCAATATTGACGCCAGCCTACGCCGGGAAAGAAAGAGTATACACTTGTATGAAATTGATGCTTGGGCATTGGTTTGGATGCGTGTTAATGCGAGATGGGAAACTTGTGGCTTATGCATCAGACCAGATTGAAGCCACATGAACATAATTATCCACTCATGACCTAGAGTTGGATTTCTGCGATAGTGTTTAGCTGAAAATATGGTGACACTACTTATACGGGAAAAGTGTAGAATTTACACCGATCATAAGAGTTTCAGTACTTGCTACTTGAAGAAAGAGTTGAATTTAGGCAGTAGTGGTTAGATTTATTCAAGTTATGACTGCATCATAGACTACCACCGGAAAGAGCTAATGTAGTGTCGATGCTTTAAGCAAAAAACTGATGGTAGCAATGTCACTCTGATGCGATGAATGGAAGTGCGACGATGGAGCTATGTTGGCTGACTGAAGCACAAGTTTTAAAGAAAATGATTATAGATGCGCAGAAAAATGATGAAGAGCTACAGAAAAAGTTATAAATGGTTAGAGAAGGTGACAAGACCAAGTTTTTAAAGAAAGAGACTGGAAGTTTGTATTTCCAGAATAGATTATGTGTGCCATATGATAAAGAGCTAAAGCAAAAGTTTCTATTTGAGGCTCATAATACGGCATTTACCATGCATCCTGGAGGTAATAAGATGTACCAGGACTTGAAAGCGAGTTTATTGGTGGAAAGGAATGAAAGAGATGTGGCGAGTATGTGTTTAAGTGTTTATTGAGCTGAGTCAAGTGAACACCAAGTCTTATGAGTTGTTAAATCCTTGATTCCCGATAGGTGGGATAACATTACCATGGATTTTGTGTCGGGTTTTCCCCTCACGCAACAAAAACATGACTCTGTTTGGGTGATTATTGATAAGCTCCCAAAGTTGGCCCATTTTATACCTGTCATGATGGACTATTCTATGGATCAACTGAGTTATATGTGGAAGAGATTGTACGATTGCATGGTGTACCGCTGTCTATTGTGTCGGATAGAGATTAGCGATTCACCTCGAGATTCTAGAAGGAACTACAGTCAGCCTTAGGTAAGAGGCTGAAGTTCAGTACAACATTACATCCGTAAACAGATGGACAACCAAAGAGGTTGATTCAAGTACTTGAAGATATGCTTTGAGGTTGTGTCATGGAATTTTCTAGAAGTTGGGATAGGTATATTCCATTGATGGAATTTGCTATGTATTAGTTTTGATCGAAGCATTGGTATGAAACCATACGGAAAAACACATGAATGAAATGTAGAACTCCTGTGTGTTGGATGGAGTTAAATGAGCATAAAGTGATTGGCGCGAGATATGTGAGTGAAAGATACGGAAAGAGAAAGTGCGAGTTATTGAAAGGTTAAAGGCGGCTAATGATCGACAAAAGTCATATGCCAACTAAAGAGAAGATGTGAATATAGATAGAACAAGGTCTTCTTAAAAGGTATCCTTTGTGGAGAAAATTCTACGGTTTGGTCAGAAAGGCAAGTTGAGTCCAAGGTTCATAAGGCTATATGAAGTTTTGGAGAGAATCGGACCAGTGGTGTATCGATTGGCACTCCCTCCGGAGTTGGCCAAATTACACGATGTGTTTCATGTGTCGATGCTTTGGAAATACCGCTCTAATGAGTCGCACATACTACCAGTGCAAGAGATACAAGTACAAGAGAATTTGTCATATGATGAGGAGCCAAAGGCTATTCTAGCTCGAGAGGTGAAACAGTTGCAAAACAAACAGAATGCGGATTAGTGAAAGTGTTACATGACACCATGGTAGAAGAAAGAACACTTGGGAGCAACGCTATGAGCCGCAGTATCCGCAACTCTTCAAATCAGGTATGAATTTCAAGGACAAAATTCTTTTTAAGGGGGGAGAGTTGTAACACCCAATTATAACAATTTTTATAACATGTTTTAGAGGTATAATAAAAGTAAAAAAGTATATTTTTAGGAATAAAATAAAGATAAAAATAAAAAATAAGCAAGAACAGAAATTATCTGAGTTAAGGAAGTAAATTTATAATTTGCAATTCGAGGACAAGGGTCATAATTTAATAAGTTCATATGCCAAAGTAGGAATATGGAATAAGTTAAAAGTAAGAATAATAGAGAAATGGAGGAACTGAAATGCAATAATGGGAAGAGAGAGCAAAAATGAGTAAGCGAATAGCGGCTCTAAAAGGAGGATAAGATCAAAAGGCCAAAAATATCTCATTTTGGTCTTGGGAGAAGAGACGAAAAGGGAATAAAGAAATAAAGAATAAGGAAGAAAAATCAAGGAAAAGGCATATGGCATGTAGGAAAGGGGGAGGAAGTTTCCTCCTTTGAAAATACGATTAAGGGTGATCCATAAGAAAAGGAAAAATGAGAAAGAAAGAAAAGGAAGGGAAAGAGAGAGTTGTAGAGAGAGAGACTCCACCTTCTCTCTAAGTTTCTCGGCGATCGAACAAGCGGTTTCAGACGGAGCAAGAGGAAGAGTTCATCCTCATGACAAGGGCTTCGCACCGGCTGGAGTTGGGGAGTTTAAATGAGCTCGAAAGGTATGAAATCTTTATGGTTTGTATGGATTCTAGTATGGAATAGTATGGAAGTCTAGTGTTTTTGTATGGAATTTGTCTAGTTTTGGTATAGAAAGTATAAATACATGGTTTAGAACCCTCTATTTTGTGTATGGGTTGGGTTTGGAAACTCTTAAACTCATTTCTTGTTAGGGTTGAGTTGAGAAGAACTCTAAGACTCCTATATATGTGTTTTGAGGTTGATGTATGGTGATTTGGGGTTGTATGGAAACTAAGTAAGGATTCTCCAAATTTTTGAGACTTAGGAAACTCATCTAACCCATTAATTGTGTAGAGATTTCTTCTACTCGTGTTCCTTTTCATTTAAGGGTTGTGGGGTGGTGTTTTGCCCCAAGGGAAATGTCACAGTTAGAATTGAACCAGGAAATTACCACCATTTTTCCTTATAAATGCGCATTAGTCGGACTTTAGGACTGGTTTTTGGGTGAGAAAGAAAGGGAATTTGGCAGTGAGTCCTTCTAGTAAATTGTAGCCACATCAATGAACTTGATGTTAGCTTTTGAATTTCTCAATTTGGACCTCTTTGTAGACGAGTTATGGTCGGATTTAACTTTGAATAGTCTAATCGGCGGTCATTTCGGCTAGGTCATGTCATTTCGACCCAGTCAGTCAGTTTGGCGGATCGGGTCGACTCGGCTAGGTCATGTCGGCTCACATAAGTCCGGTCGGTTGGCGAATCGAGTCATTTCGGCCAGGTTAAGTCATTTCGGCCGGGTTTATTTCACCCACTAATGTGACCTCGACTTGAGAAAAGTCATGCTTCTTACCGTCAGGAATTCCATTTCGGGTGTTCTTAGACTCTATGGAAAGCCCATTGAGTCAAGATTCCATTCATGTGCCTTTGGAGGCGATGAGTCACTGAAGCTGCAGGCAAGGGTGGGTTGGTCGAGGCGGTCGAGTGGGGTGTGCAGGGTAGAGTACGGCTGCTCATGTGAGACCTCTGACCTTAGGAAGGTCATAACCACGAGTGAACTTTGTTTCGGGTGTTCTTGAACTCTATGAAAATCCCATTGAGTCAATATTCCATCTATATATAGCTTATTAGAATTGGAACTCATATTAGGTCCATAAATCACAAAAAATAGTAGGCTCTACCGGTAACCATAGTTATTTATGCATATAATGAGATATGAAAAATGCAAAGATTCAAATAAATGATTATACATATCGCATATGATTACTGGATGACCATAATTATTCGGGAATATGAATATGTCTTGAACATAAAATACACATAGTTGTTTTGCTTAGAACTGGTAGAGAGGATAGATAAAGCACATAGGGATACGATTGCTACGGCATACAATTCCTGAGATATCGAGGCCACTGTTTGGAGTGATGAGCCTGCGATCAGTTTGGATCATTATAAGCGGCCTAGGTTAGGTCTTTGAGATAGAGATCAGCGTCTTGTACGGTGATAGTACCTCAATTACATACAATTATTTGTGTATCCCCTTTCTAATGTTTTGCGGGCATGGAACATAAAGAAATGATAAGTATATATGCGCGTATGATATGATATGAAGCGTAACGTTGCTATGTGATGATGTTATACGATTCTTGAAACGAAGTAAAGTGAAAAATGACATGAAAAGTATATGAAATATGATAAGAATGAAACATGTTATGAAAAAGTAGATGAAATGGACTAAATATATATAAATGTTATATTTTCCATAAAGTATATGCATGTGTATAGAAGTGTGATGATTAGTGCTACGAGTAAAATCCAATATGTATTTATTCAGCCTGGCGTAAAGATTAGCCTTGGTGTTTCGTAGTGTAGGTACAGGAAAGAGAACGGAGGACGGAATGATCCACATGTTGAGTCAAAGGCCGTACATCACTAGGTGCCCGGCTGGAAGACCTTTAGTCTTATTTTTGTATATGTAATTTTGTTTATTTTGTAAACAATGTAAATATTAGTAAATGTTGAGCAACCCCAGTATATAAAGCTGGCCTTATATTTTGTAACTTTCTTTGCTACAAAATATAATACAAGTTAAATGTTTAACATTATATGAATGAATAAGTTTAAAGTTTATAAGTTTATATATATATATGACACCTTCGCTCGACAAGATGCGGAGTTGATAATTGTCTGATTGAGTAGTGTATCAGAACATCTCGGATTCGATTCGGACCTGCTAATGGGGTCGGACCTGAGATGGGGTGTTACATGGTGACTCCAAACCGTTTTTCAAAAATACAAAAACGAGTCTCATCTTTTAACGGCAAACGTATCATACTCAAAAATGTGGTATCCATAGTGTTTCGATTAAATGTATTGTTAGTTTGAATCAATGAAAAATCTATTTCAAAAAAAAAAAAAAATCTAAAGAGATGACCAAAGACATGGATAGTATTATAACATTTGATCAATGACTACCTTAATATCTGATGATATCATGACAAGTATAGGCAATCCTTACAAGCTTCCAATAGTATTGATTACTCACTGTTCACTACAAAAAAATGACTTATAGGGACATGGTTTTAGTTGGGGTCCAAAAAATTTGCAATCAGATAATATCTTTAGTCTCATATTTATTTGAGTCTCAATTATAAGTGACTTTATAGCTGTATATAGGATTGAGTTGTAACAAAAAGTTACTTTATAGTTGCAGATAGGGTTGAACCAAAACTACAAGTGACTCTACTGTTAACTGTATAGCTGCGGATAATATTGTACCGCAACTAGAAGAGATTGTATAGTTGCGGCTAGAATTGAGCCACAAGTATAAGTGATCCCAATAGTCCCAAATAGGGCCTTCCAACAACTATGAACCATTATATAATTAAAAAAAAATTCTCCCGCTTTGTAGTGGAATGGGGATGGAGTCATGGCGTTGTCACCTTCCATCGTTCTTTGGATGCGTGTCGTCTCGCTCCATTGGATAAAGTGGAATTTCCAAGGTTCTGCTTTAAAGGTTTGGCCGCCAAGAGATGCCCTAAACATCTCAAATACTCTGCTCCTCGCTTTTTCAAGGTTTCATTCCATCCCTTTTATTCAATCACTCCTCCTCCTCATTTTGAAATGTTAAATCTCATTTTTATGTATTTATTTGATTTCAGTATTTGTTAATTATGCTTGATCTCAAGGAAGAGCCCAAATTCCTGGCCTCAACCTCAATCTCTCCCTAAGCTTCCCGCTTGGAACCCTTGCGTTTGTCGACGAGGTTTAAAAGAAGGATTATCATTGTCGTAAGCAGGTCTTCGTGGTTTTGATGATTGAGGTAATCTGCCTTTTATTTTGATATGTTGATTCGTTTTTCTTATTGTGGCACACTGTATTATGGATTTTAATACACCCTTTCTAGGCTTGTTAAAACAGTCTTAGCACTGAAGGAAGATGAGAATCAGAGACTACAGTGGTAGTTTCTGTTTGGAATATTTGCCAGTGAATTATCTGAAAAAATGGATCAAATTTTCTTGACTAGATGGTTATATGTTCAACAACTTGATGCATGTTACACCATTTCTGCAATTATTATTTTTCCCTTTCAATAGCTCTTTCTTTCTTAATGGAGAAGTTCTTTTTGTTGTTTGGGGTTCAAGGCATCTTTGGCTTTTTAGAATATTGTTAATACTTGTGGTTAAAAAGGTCCAGTGCCTTTCAGTGAAGAGGATTGAAACATCTTAGAACAAGCAGTTGCTCCTTAGGAAATGGAATGAGCAAAATCCAGAAAGAGCTTGCACTTGAGAATAGATTTTATATCCATTCATTTGTATTTTGAAGGTATTTTTTTATAAACTAAAAGTTTTCTCCTGAAACGGCTAGACATTTAAAGGTTTCTCAGCAACCAAATCAACATTGAGGTGATGGAGTTGCTTTCTATTGAAGTAGGTTGGGATTTGCTCTGAGATGCATGTAAGAAAAGAAATGAAAACTTTGAGTCCCGTGGCATGTTCAGTTTAGAAATGGTGGTTTTAGGATTTCAAGTTTTTAGACAACTTTCTAACCAGCTAAATGAAGCATTGATTGGCCATATTACAGAATTCAGATCTAAGATAAATAGTTGAATTTCTATTCAGTGTCTTGTTGTTGCATAATACTTTTATTCAAGCTCATTTGCTTATGCTAGGTTCTTTATTGCTTCTCTCCATACTTGAGCATTTACCTTCTTGTTTGCTACCCAAGAAATTTCAATAAAAAGAAAGAAAACTTGGAAGCCTGTAGCAAGTGGGAATAAAGTTAAATGGTTTTATTAATATTCTAAGTTATCAATTCTCCATGGAACTTTTTTATAATCAATTTGGGCATTATTGAATTTCCTATGTTTTTGCACTGGAAATATAGTTGAGCTTATGTACGTATTACTATTTTTCTTTTGTAGGAACCAGAAATTCTTAGAGTCGATGTTGAATGAATTCACCAGAAAATGCAAGAGGTGGCTGTTAATAATTATCATGCATTCATTTTTGCCGTTGATGCTTTATTGGCAACTGCATTATGAAGTCCTAGATCAGGAATTTTTTTATGTTAATATACTGATGTATTGATTGTTTAAGGTTGGTACTGTTGTTAATTTTGTTTAATATGGGGACATTTTTCTTTTCAGGCATTAAGACCATTCGTTTCATACCACACATTTGGTGTGGAGGCATTAAAGACTTTTGATGAGGTATTTATGCCTTTTACTCACAGTAGGCGCTTGTCTATTCCTGGAAATACACTGAAATTACTTTCTATAAGTTTTTCTATTTAAGTATAGTTAACTCGTATGATTTTTGTGTGCTTGCAACCAATTTAGTAAATGACCTATTACAAGCAATCTTTCACTAGCATTGACTTCCAAAATTGCGTTTTGATAGACTGAAGATTTTGTACATGACATAACAATGTGCTTACCATTAATTAAGTTATCTCTATACCGGAAAAATGAATGGCTGCCATGACCGTTGTCATAAGTAGGAGACCGTTTAGCTTTGGGGTTTATAGATCACACATGTTCCTTCAAATGGTTGGTCCCAATGAAATTATTCTCTCATTAGCATTGAACTGGTTTGTTGATGTTAATTTAATGCTCCAAGTTTTTTTATTCATGTAAACTATGGTTTGTATTGTGGTCTTTGGTAAATGAAAGTTGAATGTAAAGTGTAGTGTTGAGTGTATATTATGGTGTGTTGTGTCCTTACATTAAAAAATTAAAAGCATGTATAATTGAATGAAAAGGAGTTGTGACACCTAATTTCGGGGTGGATTGGTAGTGGAGTCGACACACGATTTCTGTAGGTCTTCTTTTTAAGTCTTGGTATTGGACCTGTACCAACTACTCATGGACATCAAGTTACTCGGCATCACCTCGATACGTCCCCTCACCGGGACCCATTCATTAATATTTAAATCTAAAATATAAGAATAATACACTTAAATACAGTCCGTAAGAGTTCGATCACGACCCTCTTACCATAATTACATACCCAACTATATTGGTAATAGTCCAAAATAATTTAATTACAATTCTTTTATATAAAATACTTTTTACAAAAGTTTTATCAAGGCCACATGTTGGCCTTCTTCACAATCACGGCCTCGTCTGAGCGTCGTTCATTGGTGTTGATATTTGTATACGAAAGGAGGTCAGCGTGAGGTGGCTTGATGCCCGATGAGAGTAAACTCCTACAAATGATACTCCCCACCTAAGTGCACATGCAATGGTCATATCACAAAAAAAAAAAAAAAAAAACACATTCTAATCAAGATTATGCAAACTAGAATGAAATTCTACATACATGAATGAAGTCACGACTCACCATGTCCTATGTACCGAGTCCTCATCGACTCCATCAAACCCGAGTCCCAACCGACTCCCTCACACAACGTCTCAGTCCATGTGTGATAAACCATCATTTTGGATGACATCCAATGATCATTTTCAAAACAAAATTTCAATTGTTTGTAAACCAAAAGCTTTTTGGAAGATGCATCACAATGATCATTTTATATCTAAAATCCATTTTATATTCAAAATCCATGCGCCTTTTTGTTGGTAGTGGATTTTTGGTGTCGCACTGTGGGCTCCGCAAACCCAAACACTTTTATGGTATTTCATCGTTGGGGACTATGTCTAGCCATAATTGGCAAGCTTTTCAACCGATGGAGGATCTATCCCTTCTTGCTAATACCCGACACACATTTTCTTTACCATTTTATTTAATTATGCGACTCTATTGGACGTTGTCCCATTTAACCAAGGCCACCCAATCAAACACCAAACGCAGTGTCGATTTACCAACCATGCACTCACACCCATTTAATGCGATGTCCCCGTGCATATGCAATGCAACATTGAAAGTTATATCATGTCACATTTATGATGAATGCTATATGATCAATTTAATTCATGCATACATCCTTCATCTTGGACAATTGTAACACATGCTTATAATTTCCAAACATCCTTTCTTCATTGTTAATATAATAGCACACATATATTAACATTCAATACAATAGCACACAAGCATGATATCCGCAGGCAAGCAACAACACAGCGAAAGCAGTCCACAATTAGGACCCCGGAAATCTAGTCTTTACTCAGACCATGACCAGGCACATATCGGTCAGCCCGGCTAGGCGACCCAGACGGCGAGGAAGGCAAAAAGGCTAGAAGGCTAGCAGGCCAGAAGGCTAACAAGAGGCTAGTAGGCCAGAAGGCTAACAAGAGGCGGTGGGCGGAAGGCCTAGCGAGGCTAGCGAGGCAGGCTAGCGGACGGAAGGTTAGCCAGACGGAAGGCTAAGCGGGGCAGGCTGGTAAGCCCAGAGGAATTTAGAAGAAATTTAGAGACGGGGCCCTTGGGTCAGACACCCACATGCCATCACCGTGGCTTGTCCCAGCGTAGCGGACGGCCCATGGGGTGGAAAATAAAGCAGAAGAAGGAAAATCTCTATCTCTTGGGCGTATAGGCAGATTTAGACCTTGTGGAGGTCTCCTAACCTGCAACTCTTGATTTCACCCAAATTCCCTCTTTTGGACCTTCGGTAAAATCCCTCATTTTTGGTATGTACACAAAGCCCTCGTCGTGTAGACGAACTTTAATTCTTAGTCCGACAGATTTTGACCGACGAATGTCCGTAGATTTGAGGAATAAGTCTCTGAATTCTTTCCTTCTTCTTCCTCTTCCACTGTCAACACTTGTGGAAAAAATATGATTTCTTTTCTTCCTCCCCAAGTCTTATTCCCTTAGGACTATTTATAGCCCTAAAGATGTGGCTCACACTGTGCCACATGTCCCTCACTTAATTTCGTTTTGGTCCATTTACCCTGAAACGGCAGTTCTTCAGGTTGGGTTGAGTTATTTCGTATGAAGTTTATTTAATTTACTCTATTTTATTTTATTATTATTATTTTTTTCCCGAGTTTTACATTCTTCCCCCCTTAACAGAATTTCGTCCCGAAATTCACACACACAAGCATATACAAATCACATGCAAATGCAATAGTCATTTAATATCAATGACTAAAAACATTCCTTCTTCCTCGAACAAGAAGGGATAGTTGGCAAGCATAGTGTCTTCAAGTTCCCATGTTGCCTCCTCTATTCCACGGTGCTGCCACAACACCTTCACTAGCCTCACGGTCTTGCTTTGCAAAACTTGATCGACTATCCATGATACACACATGTCCCTCCTCGAAGGTTCCATCTGCATCGATCACAAGCTCCCCCCAATCCAAAACATTAGTCGAATCTGGGGTGTACTTTCGGAGCATGGACACGTGGAATACCGCATGAACACTCGATAAACTTGGCAATAAAGCCAACTGGTAAGCAACCGTGCCCATCCTCTCGAGTATCTCAAAGGGCCCGATATACCTCGACGATTGCTTTCCCCGCTTACCGAACCTGACCACTCCTTTCTTAGGCATTACCTTCAAGAAGACATGATCACCCATCTCAAACTCTAGAGGTATTCGTCGTTCGTCAGCATAACTCTTATGTCGGCTCTAAGCCATGAGAAGGCGCTTCCGTATCAAGTCCACCTTCTTGGAGGTGTCTCTAACCAAATTCGGACCCATGGAGGGTCTCTCTCCCACCTTCGTCCAACAAATTGGAGATCGACATGGCCTCCCATAGAGTGCCTCATAGGGTGCCATCTATATGTTTGCCTGATAACTGTTGTTGTAAGCGAATTCCACTAAGGGCAAATGCTCTTCCCAGCTACCCTTAAAATCTAAGGCACATGCCCGTAGCATGTCTTCTAAAGTCTGGATGGTCCTCTCCGACTGACTGTCCGTCTGAGGATGAAAAGCAGTGCTCATCATCAATTGTGTTCCCATGGCTCGCTGGAAACTCTCCTAAAAATGAATCGTAAACCTGGGATCCCGGTTCGATACTATAGAGACTGGGACTCCATGTAACCATAAAATCTCTCGTATATACAACCTGTAGAATTCCTCCAGCTTGAAGGTCATCCACACCGCCAAAAAGTGTGCCGACTTGATAAGCCGGTCCACTATCATCCACACACGTCATGTCCTCGCGATGTCTATGGCAAGTAGGTCACAAAATCCATCATGATATGCTCCCACTTCCACTCAGCTACCTCCAAGGGCTGGAGTAATCCCGCTAGCCTCTGGTGCTCAACCTTTACCTATTGACACGTGAACATCCTTCAGGCGAAATCTCTTCGTGTTTCTTCATCCCCTCCGGTATCTTAGCGGCGTGGTGATACATCTTCGTGCCACTTGGATGCATAATAGTAAAGCGAGAAGCGTGGAACTCCTTGAGATCTCCTCTCTCAAATCTTACCAATTGAGGAACTTCACTGAGCCTGAGTCCCTTGTCACGAGGCTACCATCGGAGTGCATAAGTAGGGCCTTCGTCACGTGCGACTATACTCTCGGTCTTGGATGGACAATATCTCTGTATCTTGTCTCTAGGACTCAATCACTCTGCTCAGTAAAGAAGGTGTAGCCATTAAACTATCCAAAACACCCTAAGCCTGATCACTGTACTGTAGTCCAAACTGTCCCATAACCTCGATCATCTGCCACTCCCGGGAAGCTACACTAGCCAGTACTCTCCGTGACTTCCAACTAAGTGTGTCAGCCACCACATTTGCCTTATCGGGATGGTAATGAAAAATGAAGTCATAATCCTCCAGATACTTCATCCATCTGCATTGCCTCATGTTGAGGTCAGTTGTGTAAGATATGTTCGGACTTTTTTGTGATGAGAATACCTCGAGCGGATTCACCATATAGATGGTGGCGCAAATCTTCAAAGCGGTATGGCCTCGACTCCATGTCATGTGTGGAGTAAAGTGCAGCTCGTGGTTTTCAGCGAGTCGAGAACCATAATTTCTGACTCTCTTGGTGCATCAAAACACATCGATGCGTCCTTAGAGCGCTGTCGCGATTACACTATGTCGTGATCCTTTCGGGGACTATCAGAATAAGAGCCAAAGTAAGCCTCCTTTTCAATTCCTGGTATGCCTCCTCACACGAGTTATTCCACTCAAACTTGACCTCATTCCGGATCGACTTAAATGCGGCGCAGTTAATCGGGAAGTCTGTGTTCTCCTGTGACACCTTGCCAATCCCAGCTAACGTATCTCGAGAAGGCTGACTTTGGTCTCACCCAACTCATAACTACTTCAACCTTCTCTAAGTCCACTGATACACCCGAAGCTGACACTACATGTCTTAAGAATCTCACCTCAGTAAGCTAAAACTCGCACTTACTGAACTTGACATACAACTGATGTTCTTTGAGGGCCTGGAGAACAATCCTCAAGTGATCTTCATGCTCCTCCTCTGACTTGGAGTAGATTAAGATGTCGTCAAGGAAGACCACCACAAATTGGTCTAGATAGGGCTGGAACACCTGATTCATGCCACAATAGGTGTACTGGAATCAACAATATTTATATCCTAAAACTCCTAGTGTCATAGCAAAGCTCTTTATGGAGTATAGTAGCTCTAGAGGTCGAACTCAGGGATGGGTTTCTTAGGTAAAATGATTTACAGGTTGATTGAAAATGGTGTTTCACTTTGATTTAGGGTTTTGTAAGCAGTGGGAGTTGATGGTTTGAAAAACTGGAAATGCAGTGAAATAAAGTGTAAAAGAACTCCTTGAAGTCTCGGGCCACTAGACTTGGGGTTCTAAGGCAACAAAAATGTCCTCGGATCCTTTTCCTCGCGTTGGGGAGGATGACCTATAGTCATTTCCCGAACCGGATCTTTGTTTAGCTATAAAAACGAAACCCTAAAATTTTTCTCCTAAGATCGGCTTATTTATGGACCATTAATGTTTTCAAAGCGATAAACGGGTCCTTTGACCCTACTGTATAGGAAAATAAATGGCAACTAAGTGAGCATCGGGGATCACAGCAATAAGTATCCAGGCCCTTAAGTTGCAATGCGTGTCGAAGTGCAACCACAGAGGATCCTAAACCTAAAATGAGATGCAGAGAAATAAATGGTAATAAATGCCTACGTTAGCATGAGAGACCAGTGTTTTACCTCAGAACCTTGACCCGGTGACCCTCTCTTCCAAGGATGAGGAGGTTTGTAAGCATCCTTGAGTTGTCATCCTCGAGGGTATTTGCAGTGAGAAAATGCGAAATGGAGAGAAAATGAGGGAAAATCACCAGGCGGGAGAGCTGAAAGCTTAGGCGCCAATTTTATTGATTGATAGTGATTGTGATTTTATAGAAGAGCTTGAGCGAGCATATCTTTGCTCGGAAGTCAAAGTACAAAAGTATGAAACAACAAAATTACATTGAGGACAGTTTGGGAAAAAACTACAAAAAACAATCAAAAAGTTGGTCAAGCGGCAAGCGAAGGCGAGTGCAAAATTTCGCATCTGAAATTACGAGATTCTGAAAATTCACAACCTTGCAAAATCTGCATTGCTCCTCATACATTTTTTAGCTCCAATTACCTTCTAACTTGTACATGAAGCTTCGAGTTCGGCTTGAGTTCTTCGTATTTGAGTCGACTCGATGATAATGGTGTAATTGGCTTGCTAAACTACAAAAAATAACCACAAAATATGATCAGTAGTATAGTTGGGACCTTAGTGTGTCAATTGGGTTATTTAAGTTGATTAGTACACAAAAAGTGCTCAAAACCTACTTGATAAGGGGCTCAAAATAACTATTTGGGCACTAATTACTCCCCAAACCGACATTGCTAGTCCCTTACTTGATAATGAAAAAGAAGGAAATAGCGAATAAGTTATACTCTCAAGGCAATTATTCTCAAAAAATTATATGGATAAATAATACCACTGCCCTCGATTAACGAATCACCAAAAATTTTCTTAATAACCATCTCGGAGAAAGAATGTCATCTGGGCAAGTTTCATAAGAGTATTCAACCAGGAATGGAGCACGAAACTTCCACCAAAAACTAAGTGTTTATGTGATCAATTTTTAACAATAACCTGCTAAGTTGCCCTCCCCCCAACTAAGCTACTGCCAAGACCTAGAACATTGACCAACCTAAATAAATCTGGTCCCAATCTTATTTCATATTTCTTTTTGTATTGTAGGGTGAAATGTTGACGAATCGACCTCACCAAAGTCCATGTAGCGAGGAGTCCTGATGGCTGACCAAAAGCTAAAACAGGGCATCAAGTCATAAGGATCTTTCGACCACTAACTCTTCGGGTTTCACCGAGAACTCAGAATGATTTCAAAACTTCGACACCTCTGTTGGCTAAACCTCCACCCCATCCACCCCATCTTAGCTAGCACTTCAAGTCGATGGCTCCCGACCAGTTGGTTTTAGGGCACGGTGTCACGCCGATTCCGGCCGGGCCGATTGGCGGATCCGAACGGTTTAGGACGAGAACATATCTTGGGACTCTTTGCACCTTAATTAGACATTGGTATATCGAGTCTTATAATATATCCACATCATATACAAATGTCAAAATACAAACCCTTAGTAGTGGGTTCTGATGTCCCATATACAATGCGAGTCATTACATATTCAAAAACTATACATTTACAATTATTGATCGAGTCACGGAACCATCTGATGATGAACCCTGAGTCGTGTTCGTGTGTTATTTTTGAAGAATGCGGAGAGTTCTCGGACGTCTTCTCACGTACCTACAGTTAAAAACCAGTGTAAACTGCAGCAGTGGAGAAACATATATAACATGCATGTACAAGTTCATATTTCAGCATATAACAATAACGGATATTGGAAATTACATGCATGCATATCATAGATTTATCTGATTTAATTATGCTTATTCTTATATAAGTACCCGTAGGTACTTCACGGAGTTCATTATGCGAAGTACCCGTAGGTACTCTTTGGACTTATCTTGTACTCTGGGACTTATAATTGGTCTCATTAGGGAGTTACAGAGCTTACTCATGACCGAGAAATGCGTATGTATTACAGATCAAAACGATAAACCTTCATGTGCTCTTATTCATTATTCAAGTTATTATCATATAATTATGAAATACCTAGACCAATAATAAATGAGTAAGACATAGCACAATGAGTATCAAAGATACTTTACGAGAGCTGAAGTGTCATAACACCCAGCGAAGTGCGAAGCAACGACGAGAGAGTGCCGTCGCACTAATGAAATCTGAAGTACTAATATGCGAAGCACGATCGAGAGTGCGTGGCACTGTCAGAGAGTGCCGGAAGGTTGTGTGCGAGAAGCACGATCGAGTCTTGTCGCACTATTCGAGAGGAAATCTTGTGTCATTTAATAGTGTCTTAGGCATTTTTATATGAATTATATGACTTAGTAACTTACTGTGTACTATAATAGGGCATTCTTAGCCATATTATGTGTTCTTGTGAATCATTATTACTCATTTTTCCGGGGTCTTAACTTCATATTTTGACCCTATGTTTCTTGTCTCCTTTAAAGCTAAGGTGCTAAGGGTTCTATTCCAACTGGAATCACCCAATTCGAACAGGAACTCAGGATTACGTCGAAACTGCAGGACTTCTCAATGATTAAGCGATGCGGAAGTGGGCTTGCACATAGCTACTTGAATTGAATATTTCGGCCCCTCAGAGTCAGGAATTGACAATACTTTCTCTTTAAGTTTGGTTCTCTTGAAGTCTATTTGAAGTGGCCCTTGAATCCTCAAATCGGATGAAAATGAGAAGAGTTATGACAAAATACAAAAGCGGTCAAAGCGAGGAAAGCAGAACAAGTTCTACCGGTAGAACTTAACTTCTCTGATGGGACATTAAAAAATGACTGATAGAAGTTCTACCGGTGAACTTAGCTACTGGTAGAAGACACCGAAATGCCCCGGAATGGGTGTTTTCTCACATTTTCTTCACTTTAATCCATGGATCACTCCCTTTCCTACAGCGCTCAGAAACCATTCCAATTCACCTTGGAATCACTTTTCTATTCAATTCATCTTTCATTTCTTATCTTCTTTCAAACCTTTCCATGAATTTCTCCCAAAATCATTTCAATATGGGTCTTAACCCATACACAAGCTAAACTCAAGGATTTGTTAGGGTTTTATAAAGCTATTCAATTCTTAATATTTAGTATGATCCAACCTCGAAGAGGATTCTTTCTTGTGGATTTAGAGTATTTACCAGCCCTACCTTCAATAAATCTTTGATTAGGAAAAATCCTAACAAACCTAGATTTGGAACTCATAAACCTCTCACAAAATCCCATTCCAAAATCCATGTGATTCATAATAGGTTCATATCGAGTTAGATCCATACCTTTGATCTTGGTTCCTCCTTGCCTCTTGCTTGTAACGCTTTGCTCTCCTCTCTCTCTCTCTACGGTTTCCTCCCAATTTGAGACCAAATTTGGTCTTTAAAATCCCATCTTTTCTAAGGCCATGTTTGGCCATCAAAAACCCATTTTTGGGTTAAGTTTGCTTTATTGCCTTTTGTCCTCAAACACCCTTAATTACATTTTAATACTAACATTTATACTTTGACCTCTAATTATATTAACCACATGTCTTTGATGTCCCTCTTTGGACAATTCTGGTTTGTCCTTATAATTTGCACAACTTCCGAGTTTCTAAGTTTCTATATTTTCGCAGTTAATTTACGAAAATTTTAATTTATGTCGACATAATAACCTAACATGTTGAAAATAACTAGGGTATATTTCGGGGTGTTACAACCAGGCTTTAAAGACTTTCACCGTATACCCCTCGGACCATACTCGGGTTTCAAGGCGAAGCGTCGCGGCTTTTCTATTCTTTTTCTTTTTCTTTTTGGAAGACTTCATTGGCCTTCTTTTCTTAGGGGTCCTCAACCTATTACAGATTAGTTACTTAGCTAGGAGTAGGTTTTTTGAGTAGGGAGCTATGCAATTTCTCAGCCTATTTGAAGAAAATTGATGTGCACTATGTGTGGTTAGCTAAAGGTGGAAGAAGAAGGTTGAACACCATGAGACTTCAACTAATCATCTACTTAGTCATGCATGGAACTAATCTACATCAATGGCATTGGGCGGTGTGTCAATTTTCCAACTTGCAGGCTAGGCAAAACCCAAAAAAAATGGGGGCAAAAATTAGTTGCAATTTGAATTAAGAAAATGAGCTGTATGGTATGTATAGAAATGTATGTCACTATGTTTCAGCTTTTAAGCTCTTAAGCAGCTTTCACAAAAGGAGTAAAAGCGAAGCCACTTAATATCTAAAAGTAGGTTTTGCTTATATAAACCAGTGGACTGAAGTGTAAAAAAATGATATCAAAAGTGTAAAGTCACTTCCTTACATGCTCTCCCCCAACTTAAATGGCATTGTCGCAATGGGGTCGGATTGGAAAGTTAGAGAAGAGTGCTACCCTCTCGGTCGTTAAATTTGGTGAAAGAGTGGTATAAATCCTGGGCCAGAATTTCGAGGTGCTATTAGTGGGTGGCTGCGGCTGGCTGCGTGCCCAGCACATCAGGGAGTCTGCGAAATTTGGCGAGGACCGTGGGTGGGATGCTGGTCTGGAGGGGCGAGGAGCGGCCGGGGCACATATGGGAAGTGCGGGGTAGGCCCCGGGTGACTTTGGATACATGAGGATGCTTTGATTCCCCGGTCTTGAGTATGGCCAGTGCCATAGAAACCTGGTTAAGTCATGCCTCTCGAGGGACGCTGTAGGCAGTCGCAAATGATGCTGATGTGGAGGAGAATGTGCGGACTGCATCCATGATGGTCATAAAGTCCCGAGTGGAAATAGTGATATACTGCAGAGGCGGTGCGGAAGTGCTAAGCCCAACAACATCTGTAGGGGTGTAAGTAGGGACGAAGGGCTACGGGAGGTGCGGGAAGGAAGCGAGGAGCGACGGGTAAGGAGCGAGGCGGGATCTGGGGAACTTGTGCTCCTCAGTGTCTGCCCCACGGTGCTTCTCCCTCTGCGGGAAGGTCGGTTGCCGTTGGTCTCCTCGTGCGGATCGGAGGCGGGAGGCAATAGGAGCGGGGCATAATGCGCCCGCCGATCAGGCGCAGGGATGGCCTCGCACGATCACGATGGTAGTCTGCTGGGCTCGGCTGAGGGGGGAAGCCCGATGCTAACACAGCATAGGAGTCTCGGGAACATGAGGGTGTAGACTGACTACAGTCGGTACATGATGAACCTTGTCCTCAAAGAGTGGAACAAGAAATTTGTCATGACTCTTCAGTTAGAGTTTGAACCCGGTAACCCTCGGGATGCGGTATAGAGCCCTTGAATGGCTCCTCTCCGTGGATGTTTTTCATGTGGGGAGAAAAGGTTCAGATGAGTATGTGGTCTCAAAAACATACGCGGCGGAAGCGTTTATCTGTTTCTGGGTAAATTACAGTGTCATATATGATTACTCAAATGAAGTATCTCTTAAATGAGATAAGATCATTCACTAAGTCGACAGATTAATGGATTCATTAGATGGAAGACAAAAATTCTTTATCATCAAGCCAAATACTGGTGACCATCATGGAAAATCAGATATTACTGTTCGGATGAGACTCTTGCTCTATCTCAGGTACAATGAGCAAAATCTAAGAGGTGTAGATGAAAACCAGTTCTTTTTGGTTTATCGATCTGAGAATAAGTCTTAGCAGCGATCATGAATAATTCTGATCTGAATCCCTCATCATAGTGAGCGACTCTTTATGGATAAGATTCAGATAGAAAATCATTTACGAATCAGATGAAGGCTGGGGCGAGGTCTGGTAGGAGAATTATGAGGTTTATCTGTGGGTGGCGCTGAACCTCTGAGCGAAACCTAAGAAAGACTCTCTGGTGCAGACAGGCTCTCTTGAACGATGAGCCATGAGATGACCTCAGATAATATGGAGGAGATTGGATGAGATGTTGAGTGGTATCTCTCAGGGGCAGGGCCATGTTTGGAGGGTGGGAGGTGGGATGGAGGAGGAGCCCACGGCCCGATGCGCAGGTGCGACGAGGGGCGCCTGGTGTGATGCTTGGCCCTTGGATTGTTGCCAGTGGGGGGAGGGAAGGACGGTGCTCCTACTGAGCTGAAGGTGTGTCCTCAGCGGGTCTTCACCATGGTGAATGAGAGAGAAGGAGAGGAGGTGGAGAGGGGACTTCAAGCGGAAGGGAGATTTGGGGGTGAAAGGATAACAGGATTTATATAGAGGGGAGTTAAGTGAAGGGTTTGGCTTGATTAATGCCCTTAAATAATATGCATTAAATATGTTTAGCTTTAAAATTTTGTGAAAATTAATGGTGGGTGCAGGAAATGAAAAGGTTGCAAGCGGAAGATGAAAAACATAATAGGGGAGATGAACAATGTTGTAAAAATTCGCAACACAACGAAATTTCGCAACACAGAAACTCAAACAACAAAAAACGACTCCACTGCCCTCTTGGTTGGCACTGAAATAAAAAACCAAAGTGAAGCATATAAGTGAGAAAATTTGCAAAGAAAATATTCAAGAACAAGGGGATCGAGAAAATCATAAATAGAACTTCGTAAAGCAATAAAAATTCTAACAAAAATTTTAGTGACTTACGAGGTATCTTGTGAGATCCTTTCGCGATAGGTTTCTTGTAAATCATAGGTCGAGGAGGAGGATCTCCTCCTTGTCTGTAGTGTACCTTGCATATGGCTTCAGCCTTTGTCCATTGACCTTGAACACCCTATTGTCTTTGGAATTGAACAGGTCTACTGATCCATTGAGATAGACCTCATGGATGGCGAATGGCCCAGTCCATCTTGATTTAAGCTTTCCAAGAAAGAGGTGGAGTTTGGAGTCGTAGAGTAATACTTAGTCTCCTTGTTTGAATGTTTAAGAGCTATTAGGTGATCATGCCACTTCTTCAGCTTATCTTTTGCAATTTTTGAGTTGAAGTAGGCATCATTCCTCGGACCTTCCGGCTCTCGTTGATATCAGAAGGGCATGCCGGACCAACTTTGTATCAGGGTTAGTTTCTTTCCACTCCTTACCTGTTGTATATCGTACCCACAGTGATGGCTTACTTTGCCATATACTGAGCGATAGGAGACATGCCGTATGGTCTTATGAAGTATGCATGCCCGCAAAGTCACTTGACTTAAGAGACCAATCGCACTCGATTAGAGTTCTTACTTTCCTTCGATATTGTCTTGATTTCCTGTTGGCTATTTCCAGCTTTAGGCAGTGCGGAGTGGTATGGGGTGGCTACTTTGTAAGCGACACCATGCACCCAGTAAGGAGGCTCTCAAAAGGTTTGTTGTAAATCAGAACTCCATCGCCTAGTATGGCTTTAGGGACCCCAGTCTGAGTATGTTCTCTTTTAAGAATTTCGGTACCACCACATGGTTTGTTGCTCTTATGAGGGTACTTCAACCCACTTTGATACATAGTCAACTCCACTAAATGTAGAGGTATCAAAGGGAGGAAGGAATGGTCCCATGAAATTGATGCCTCGTCGAAAGGTTAACTACGAATCGGGTTTAAAAGGCATCATGTGACCAATGAAATTTTTTCCCGACATTTGGTATTTGTCGCATTCCTTGCACATGGTATGGGCATCCTTGAAAAGAGAGAGCCAATGAAACCCAGACTGCAGCACCTTCCTAGCAGTTTTCTGGGAAGCGAAATGGCCTCCACATGCATTCTCATGGCAGTGGATGAGGTATTCCACGTTGCTTTCTGCTTAGGCACACGCCACGATTATCGATCGGCATAGTATTTGTACAAGAAGGGTTCTTCCCAATAATAGGAGTGAATTTTTGCAAAGAAGAATTTCCTGTCTTGTGTTTTCCAATCTGCTGGTAGTTCTCTTGTTTCCAAGTAATTTGCGATGTGGGCATATCAGGGTGTCTTCTCAACCAGGAGCAGGGACTCCTCAGGGAACTCATCATTGATTGGAGGGTTATGAGTGTTGGCGTATTACTTCATCGTTAATCTCGAGAGGTGATAAGTGACAACATTTTCCACACCCTTCTTGTCCCTAATGCGGAGTTGAACTCTTGCGGTAGGAGAACCCATCGATAAGCCTAGCCTTTGTTTGGTGGCGGTTACTTGGTGATCGTGAATATCGGTTATGTCTACGGAGCCAGATAAGCTCGGCGCATCAGGCATAAACCCGCCCTTGGCTCTTTTACGTAGTTGTGTAATTCCTATGGGCCTCATTCAATGTCTTGCTTGCATAATAGACCACATAAGGCTTTCCTCCTTCCCTTTGCCTGAGTACTGCTCCAATGGTGAGATCACTTGCATCGCACATCACCATGAAAGGTAATTGCCAGTTGGGGTCCCTTACTACTGGTGCAATGGTTAGATAGGCCTTGAGCTCCTCAAAGCTCTTTTGGCAGTTTGCATCCCAAATGAATTTGGCATCTTTTTCCAATAGTTTGTAAAAAGGCTTGGCAGTTTTTGAGAAGTCTATGATGAACCTCCTATAGAAGCCTACATGCCCTAAGAATTGTCTTACAGTCTTGATATTTGTAGGGGAGAGCGGTTTAGATCAAGTCGATTTTGCTTTGTCAACTTGATCCTTTTACGAAATAATATGCCCCAACACAATTCCCTGGTTGACCATAAAATGGCATTTTTCCTAGTTCAATACCAAGTTTTTCTATGCACATGCGAGAGCCGGTTCTAAGTTAATCGGGCATTACGCAGCTCATCACTTAAACTATAATGTCATCCGTAGCAAGCTTCCATAATGTGCTCTACCAAATCACCCGAAGATCTGCGAGCATACATCTGTTGAAATGTGGCGGGGCATTACCGCGGGCCAAAGGGCATTCTCACGTATGCATATGTGCGAATGGGCATGAAGGTGGTCTTTCACGGTCTTCTTGTGATTTCAATTTGAAAATATCCTGAATAGCCATCCAGGAAGCAGTAGAAGGGGTGACCAGAAATCCTCTCAAGAAGCTGATCCATGAAGGGTAGAGGGAAGTGATCTTTCCTTGTCACTTCATTTAATCTTCTATAGTCAATACATGCCCTCGACGTAGGTAAGGCGGGTGGAGCATTCCTCTCCCTTTTCATTATGCATAGTTGTTACCCTTGATTTCTTAGGCACAACCTAGGTTGGACTCACCTATGTGCTAGATGATACCAGCCTGCAACAGCTTTAGGACTTCTGCCCTAACCACTTCCTGCATATGGGGATTCAGTCTTCTCTGTGGCTGCCTTATTGACTTTGCCTCCTCCTCCAAGTAGATGTGATGGGTGCAAACTTCTGGGCTAATACCCTTCAGATCAGTAATCTTCCACCCCTAGGGCTGCTTTTCTCCACGAGAGGATGTACGGCGAGGCTACTTTCTGTGAAGTCTTGACGAGGAGGGGAAATGACTCAGCGAGCCTTGCTCACCTTTCTTCCAAATAGGCATATTTTAATTCCACGAGGCAAGGTTTAAGCTCCGGAGTTTAGGGTTCAGCTCCTTCCTCCCAGGTATCAAAAGCGGAAATTTCGTGCTTTTTCTCCAGTGCCCACTGCACAAGTTTCATGTCTGGGCTTCTTTGCTCTTTTTTTGAACACTCGGCCCGAGTTCTTGACACATTACGCATCCTCTATTGAGTATTTGTTCCTCCCGAGGTTGTGTCGATGATCTGAAACTTCTTTAGACCCATCTTCACTGGTTGCATGTGCTTTTTACTCAAGTGGAAGATGTTCAGTTCTAGGGTCATGTTTCCAAAGGTGAGTTGCATAACACCATTTCGGTAGTTGATAATCGCATTGGAGGTGGCCAAGAATGGTCTCCCTAGGATGATAATCACATAGTTAGCCCCTGCTGCAACTGGTTCGGTATCAAGCACCACAAAATCTACTGGATAGTAGAATTTGTCCACTTGGATGAGAACATCTTCCATTGTTCCCCTTGGTATCTTGATGGATCTATCTGCAAGAGACAATGTGATGGAGGTGGACTTTAGTTCTCCCAACCCGAGCTGCTTGTACATCGAATAGGGGAGGAGATTTACACTTGCACCTGAGTCCCGATAGTGTTTTCCACACAAGTGCCTCAATATTGCAGATATGGTAGGACAAGCCCGGATCTTTTATACTTCAGCTGGAGTCTTGCCTTTGGATGATAGCAGTGACTTGTTCGGTCGGGAAGGCCTTCTTCATTAACATTGACCCTCTTTTCATACCTGGAGTCTTCAAAATTTGGCATATGTGGGGACTTGTTTGATCATATCAAGCAGGGGGATTTTGACTTTTACTTGTCTTTGCACTTCTAGCATCTCAGCCTGATTAATAGCTTTTTTCTTAGCCTTCAGTGCTTGAGGAAAAGGTGGGGGTGTGCTATTTTCCTTTGTGATCTCCCCAGTCACCGCTCTTGCAGTTCGACCCTCTTTTAGCCTCGGCCTTGTTCTCTTGCTTTGGAGTCTTGTGTTTGATCTCTTTACCACTTCTCAATGTGATAATTGCCTTGACCTCATCCATCCTAGAATTTGGCTCACTGGAGGAGCTCACTTCATGTCTGATCCACAGAGTTTGGTTATTAATAGAGAGAGAATTTTCCCTTTTTCCTGCACCTACTGTTGGTTGGTTAGTCTTGATATAGAATACTGCAGGTTGTCATATTTTTGGGAAATTTCAGCTTGTTGGTTATCATGCTTTTAGGAAATTTCTGAGTGCATGTTGTTCATTTTCTTGTTGAGTGTGCTTTCCACTGTGTCAATTCTTTGGTGCTTTGGGCATTTCTTGCCTTTGTTATCAGTTGCCACTTCACCTTGCTCAAGTTCATAATAGCTTGCTCAACCGGAGATGAGGATGGTGGTGGCTGGGGTTGGGATGAGGATCCATGCTGTTGTTGTGCAGTATGAGGCACATATGGAGGAGGTTTTGGCTTCCAGGAGAGGTTTGGGTGGTTCCTCCAGTTGGGGTTGTAGGTATTACTGTATGGGGTTGTGGATGGTGGCTTGTATTGGCCCACGACATTGGCTTGTTCAGCCACAAAGTCCCTCATTGAAGGAACACTTGGGCAATGCTCTCCTTGGTGCTTAGTGGACTGAGAGTTGAAGCATGGTTGGTTAGGCATAGATGCCTCGATCCATTTGCTCGTACCTCGTGATTTCATTCGAACTCTTCCCGACCTCTAGCCCGAGGTGGGCTGACTTTTGCTTTCATCTCCATGTCCTCTGAGAGTAAGTACATGCCTCCCATTTGATTTTCTGGTGGCCTCATCTTGTCTACCTCCCTAGGATTAGGCTCGTCCCAAGCAGAAACTGGCCATAATTGAAATCATGGCTTTATCCCCGGATTCTTACTCAGGAAATCCCCTCCACACATGGTTTCTAAAAGCTGCTTCATGGCAGGGGATATCCTATCATAGAAATAGTTTACTAGCATCCAAGTGTCAAAACCATGGTGAGGGCATGCACTGATGGTCTCCATATATCTCTCCCAGCACTGGTAAAACTTCTCATTATCATGGGCTACAAATGTATAAATTTTTCTCTTCAAGTTATTGGTCCTATGTGCACTGAAGAACTTCTTCAAAAACTCTACCTACAGTTCTGCCTAGTTCCTGATGGTTCTTGGCCTTAGAGAATTAAGCCAAATCTTGGCCTTGTCTTTTAGGGTTACGGGGAAGGCTTTCCAACGAAGCGATTCATATCGATTTCACCCTCCTTGAAGAGGTGCAGTGCAAACTTCCTCAAAATCTTGGATGGATTCTCATTTACATGCCATGGAAAGTTGGGATGGAGGCCACCAAATAGGCTGACAACTTCATGTCTCTGTAGGAATTACGATGCATGAGGTGCACTCACCTGGTGGTGTATATGGTCCCTCATTGACCTGTAGGCATTAGGGTTTCTTTGTACCCCCTGCTGACTTTGTTGCTCCTCAGGTGGAGGCTCTATCTGGTTGTGTAAATTCACTTCACACCCCTATTCTTGTGGAGCACTGGTTCTCTCTAGCCTGCCTGCAGTGTTCCTATCCCAATGGTGCATAAAGTCCTAAGAACACAACACAATACAGCAAGAAACCAAAAACAAAGCTACCAAAAAGGGTTAAGGTTGTTTAAAATTAAAACAAAGAAAATCTGGATATGCACAACGTAAAAATTCAATTGCCCTAGCAGTAAACTATTAGGGGAAATATTGGTAAAATAAAAAAGGAATGAGAATTCACCAATACTTGTGATGTGGATCTGAGTTCAACATCTCTCCACTCACATTAGGCGCCATCCAGAAACGCGGCGCCATTTGATTCATGCCACAATAGGTGTACTGGAATCAACAATATTTATATCCTAAAACTCCTACTGTCGTAGCAAAGCTACTGCAGTATAGTGGCTCTAGGTTCGAACTTAGGGATGGGTTTTCTTCGTGCAAAATGATTTACAATTGATTGAAAATGGTGTTTTCACTTTCAATTTAGGGTTTTTGTAAAAACAGTGGAGTTGATGGTTTGAAAAACTGGAAATGCAGTGAAATAAAGTGTAAAAGAACTCCTTGAAGTCTCGGGCCACTAGGCTTGGGGTTCTAAGGCAACAAAATGTCCTTGGATCCTTTTCCTAGCGTTGGGGAGGATGACCTATAGTCATTTCCCGAATCGGATCTTTGTTTAGCTATAAAAACTGAACCCTAAAAGTTTTTCTCCTAAGATACAACATTTATGGACCATTAATGTTTCAAGGCAGTAAAAACGAGTCCTTTGACCTAACTTGTAGAGGCAAATAAATGGAAACTAAGTGAGCATCAGGGGATCTAGCAATAAGTATCCACTGAGCCCTTAAAGCTTGCCAAGTACTGGCCAATCAAGGTACATCACAAGGATTTAAACCTAAAATGAGATGTAGAGACATAAATGGTAATAAATGCTGCGCGTTGAGAGAGCAGTGTTTTACCTCGAACCTTGACAGTGACCCTCCTCTTCAAGGATGAGGGAGGTTTAGCCAAGCATCCCTTGAGTTGTCATCCTCAAGGGTGTTTGGCAGGTGAGAAAATGCAAGAAATGGAGAGAAAATGAGGAAAAATCACCAAGGCGGGAGAGTTGAAAGCTTTGGTGCCAATTTTATTGATTGATAGTGATTGACTGATTTTACATAGCTTGATTGAGGCTTATATACTGCTCAGAGTCAAGGAAATTACAAAAAAGTATGAAGCTTGACAAAAATTACATTGAGGGACGGTTGGGAAAAAAATCCTGCGAGTGGTTGGTGACGATGTGAGGCGAGCTGAAATTTGGCTTCTTTCAAGAGTGCAACGAGGATTCGAAGAGTGCAACCTTGCCAAAATCTCTGCATTGCTCCCCTCTCCTTTTTTTTAGCTCCAATTGCCTTCTGACTTGTACATGCAGCTTCGAGTTCGGCTCGGGTTCTTCGTATTTGAGTCGACTCGATGATAATGGTGTAATTGGCTTGCTAAACTACAAAAAATAACCACGAAATATGATCAGTAGTATAGTTGGGACCTTAGTGTGTCAATTGGGTTATTTAAGTTGACTAGTACACAAAAAGTGCTCAAAACCTGCAATAAATAGGGCTCAAAATAGCACTATTTGGGCACTAATCAACACCCTATGCATGAGATCTATAAATGGGGTTGGTGCGTTAGATCAATTCGAAACTCCTTGTGAACTCAGTAAAATCACAGAGTCCTAAACGTTGTCTTAGAATGCTCGGCCTCTCGCTCTCTCAACTAATGATAACCGATGCAGTCTATCTTGGGAGTGGTGCGCCCCTCTCAGCCAGTCGAATAAATCATCGATCCTGGAAAAGGATGCGATTCTTGATCGTAACCTGTTCAACTATTGGTAGTGATGCAGGTTGAAGGGTCTTGTCCTTTTCACTTAGCAAACGAATCAGCCTAGATGAAGTCTTTGGTCTAATGAAACCCTTGTCCAATAATTCTGTATCTAGACCTTGAGTTCTGCCAACTGTGGTGCTATCTATCTGAAGTCATAGACATGGGCGATGTACTAGGAGTGTAACTTCAGTGTTGAAGGCCTCATCCTCTATGGAGGTAATCCGGTAGTTCATAGGAAAAACATCCTCATATTCTGGCTACCCCAGGTAGATCTAACTTCATCTCTCCTGCGTCCTCGGCGTAAGGGTTGCCATTGACTTATCAACTACCGTGCCACCTAAATTCGTACCGCATTTGGGGTGGGCATCTTATCCTTGAAACATGGCGCGAACCGCGAGTCTCGTAGTGGCCAGGTAGTAACTCTCCTCACGATCATAGTCGTAAACTCGATGTGCGTCCAACCACTCCCATCACGAGGATGACATCAAACTGGTTGTGTCCGCGATACTTGGTCACTGATGAGTAGAATCGAAGATCATACAACTCACAATCCCAGGCATATCGGATCAGCACTCACCTAGTTCTAGGGAGAGCTTCTGACAACGACTTTTCCAGGTCTCAGCCTCTAAGACCAATTCTTTCACACATGATGCGGTAATGAATGGTGATACACGGGATCAAATGATATCCTTACTTGCCGTGAAATAGCGGCATCCTACGAATAAGCAGAGCGATCATGCTTCTCGGTCTATGGTGTAATAAGCGTAAACATGCCTGGGTCCTCGAAAGTCCCGACCTGCAGGCCACAATCTCGACCTCGACCATGCCACGGCCCATGTGGCCACGTTGCAGTATTAGGTGCTTGTGCAGCCTGTAGGTTAGAAATCACAGGTTCCCACTGGCCCATCTTTGGGTAAGGAGGAACAAACTGCGTCTGTGCATGCCCCATTGATGATTGGGACTGTGGTGTATCATAACTCTAGGATCCTTGCCTCTAAGGCGAGTCTGTCCTCAGTGTCGGGCTAGTGGCGTGGAAACACACTCTCGCACACATTGTTGGGAGCCTTGAAGTGCCTCCCATCTTAGGATGATTGATCTTGGCCTTGGCCTTGGCGCTGCCCGACCACGTCTGCGAAATCCTCGACAGAGCGGGAGTCTGCAGCACTTTCCCAGGAAACTAGAGGAAGCTGTGGTTCTCCTTACTCTTCCATCTTCTTTCGCATCTTGGATGCTCTTTGTGTCATTTACCTTCCTCTCAATGGCCATAGTTTTCCTGACCATAGAGTCCATATCTTGTAGAAGAAATCCCACAATCTTAGCCCGGATAGACAACTTTAGACCATCCTCGAATTTCCTCACCTTGGCCATGTCAGTGGCCATAGTCATCGACAAGCAGACTGCTGGTGACATAGCCACATTATAACCTTTGTCATGGGTTCTGCTTTTACCTCACAAGACTCAGAGCCTTTCACGCTAATACGCAGTTCTTGGGAAAATATTTGCCCATGAAAAGCTCATGGAACTCTGCTGTGTCATTGCCCGCATGTCCTCGAGGCCTTGACCAATCCATATCGCGAGTTCACCCTCTAACTGGAATGTTGCCAGCCTTATATTTGTGGTATCGGAGGTGATCTCCATGGCCTCCAATATTTTCTCAATCTGTTGGAACCAATTGTCAGCCACCATCGGATCCCCTCCTATGAATGTTGGAGGATGGTGTGTCTTAAACCTCTGGAGCTTACTCGACCCTCCCTATCCCCCAACTGCACTAGCCTGTGCAAAAGTGGCGATTGCAGTGCCCATAGCCTCTATAAAGGCTTACTAGTCAAAAACAGGTGGTGGTTGGCTATTGCCCCGTGGACGATGTAAAACCCAGGAAAAATTTTATTTTTCTAAAAAATGGCAAAAACAGTAAAATTGCCGAAATGGTTTAGGGAATCTTGGAGGACGGAGAAACGGACTTCACCGTTGGATTCGTCTCGCGAAATCTAATTGCCCATAAAATTTTCGTCAAATTCTAAGACAGTCGGATTTTTTCACGATTTTCGGGGTAATGGGCATCTAGTGACTCACAGGGACAAGATTTTTATGAGAATCTCGGGAGTTAGGAAATAACTCAAGTTAAGTTCATTTAAAAATAAAATTGAACTTGAGCAGAGACAAAAATAAGTGTTCGGGTAAAAAATGAACCCCCGGACGGGTTGTGGACACGTGGCGCGACATGGGCCACATGTCCAGCCAGTAAAGTTAGACAAAGGAGTTAAAACATTATTTTGGTCAGAAAACACGGGATTAAGATGCGGTGGTAGAGAGGAGAAAAAAGAAGAAAAGATTCAAACTTCTGCGATCTGAGAGTTTTGTCGGTCGAAGTGCGTCGGGCGAACGTTCGTCTCTCAGCGACGAGAGCTGCATGGAGTGCGAAAACACGGGGTTCGAGGATTCAAGAGGAGTTGGGAAATCAGGTTTCGGGTTTGAAGTGTCACGGGACTTCCTAGAGTTTCTTCTACGCTCCAAGAGAAAGGGATTCTTCCTACTTTGGTTTAGTTTCCATTCTAGGGCTGTTTGGTTGAGTTTTAATGCCCTAAGGGGCTTTTTGGCCGTTTTTGCCCTAAGGGGCTATTTGGAAAAATAATGGGTTATGGGAATAGTGCCCGATTTTGACCCTACATGATGTCTAGTTTTTGGGGCCGGATTTCAGTTAGAAAAATGGAGAATTTAGACTAGTATCCTTGCGAGAATTGTAGCCTAATAAGAAATTGATGTTAGGCTTTTGAATCACCCAAATTGGACCTCCTGCTTAAGTTATGGTCCATTTCAGGAGCGCCACGGGCTTTGTTTTGGCCGAACCTCTTGTCCAGAATTTTTTGGGACTGATTTTTCGGTTAGAGAAAAAAAAGTGAGAATTTGGACTAGTATTCAAGGAAATTGTAGTTCTATCTAAGAACTTGATGTTAGGCTTTTGAATCACCCAAATCGGACCTCTATAACTCAAGTTATGGTTCGTTTTTCGGGATTACTACAGCTTAGGCTGTTTAATGGTTTGTGTCTAGCTTAGGCTACTACAACAGTGACATTTTGCATTGCATATGCACGGGACGTCGCATGACATGGGTGTGAGTGCATGGTAGAGATCGACACTATGTTTGGTGTATAATAGTATGTCGTGAGTACATGGTAGATCAACACTATGTTTGGTGTTTGATGGTGGGCTCGGTAAAATGGGACAACGTCCAAAATGAGTCTCACGATTGTATAAAAGAAAACGGAAATGAAAAATACATGTGTTGGGTATAGAAAGGAGGGATAGATACCCCCTCGGGTGAAAAACCCGGTATTCTTTGTTAGAAATATGTATCCAGCAATGAAAGTTTGTGAAAGTATCGAAAGGCGTGCGAAGCCTATGGTGAGACCCCGGAAATTCGCTACCTACAAAAACACACGGGACTTGGTAAAAACAAGTGAATATCAGAGTTTCTCTAATGGTTTTTTATTTATAAAACAAAAAGCTTTTGTTTTGGAAAAATGGTCATTGATGGAACATAAATGACGGTTTTCACACTTAGCATATGCATGTGTAAGGGAGTCGGTGAGGACTCGGGACATAGAACGAAGTGAGTCATTCTCTCATCCAAAAGCATATAGACTTTTGAGTAGGAATGTGTATGTTTTTACTTGAATGTGTGAAATGGCATTGTATGTGCACTTAAGGTGGGGAAGTAGCCCTTGGCCAAGATTATTCTCTCTTGGGCATTGTTCACCGTCGTGGGGCCACATATTTCAGAGTCTGGTGTCTATTTGGAGGACGACACTTCTTTGAGGCCGTGATTTTGAAGGAAGCCAAGATGTGGCTTTGATAAATATTTTTGTAAACTATATTAGAATATACTAGTTTTAATATATGTTCTATATAAGAGGATTGTAATAAACTCTTATGGACTATTGTGATATAGTTGTATATTGTAGATATGGATAGATGGACCCTGTGTGGTTATTATTAGTTATGTTGAGACCTTGGATAGGTCATGGATATATTTTTATATAGGTTGTATATTGAGTAGAGCTCTTCGAACAAAGGAGATTCTGAACGATTTTTGTGAAAATATGGATCCCAATAAATGGGACACAATAGTGTGGTATCGGGTTACTCGAAATCCACAGGAATTCCGCGGGTTGATGGGTTGTCAACGGGACCCCCGGGTTTTGGGTCGTCACAGTTTAGTATCAGAGCTTAGGTATACGAGTACCTAGGGCTTGGTGGGCATGGGTTTAGGACATGCGGTTATAGTACAGAGCTAAGGTATGCGAATTACCTGAAGCTCAATGTTCAATACAAGCATCACAACTTGGTATAGCTTTATGTTAGGGCTTAGGTTTATGATTACCTAGTGTTCGGTATCTGATGCCAGCGTCACAACTTGGTATCAGGGTCTAGGTAGGTGATTACCTAAGGGTTTATGGGACGGGTTTAGACCATTGCATGCATCGTGTGTTCCATGTTATGCTTTTATGTGTGTTGCATGATTGTGATTGCGTGATTGTGTGTTACAAATTGAGTGAAATATATATACATGGTATGATGTATATAGGAAAAGGTGAACATTAGGGTTAGAGAACATAACCTTAGGAGTTCGAAAAATGAACGAAAGGGATAGTTCGGGGTGTTAAGGTATATTAGTAGTTGGTACATGCACTACTAGTTAGACAAGGAGAGAGATCTCAAGGTTTATGGAGATCACCTCCGGTGCCACTAGGATAAGTCTAGCTGCATTCCAACTAGAGGGTGAATCCCAAGTATGGTGGGATTGGGTCAAAGCCTCAAGGAACTTGGAAGCAATGACATGGGAAGAGTTCCGTGAGCTCTTCATGAGCAAGTATTTCTCGGCACCTGCTCGACATGCAAAAGCTCGGGAGTTCCTAGAACTTAAACAAGGAACAATGATAGTGCTCAAATATGTGGCAAAGTTCATTGAATTAGCCTGTTTCGCTAATGATTATGTGGCCACATAAATGGCCAAAGTGATAAAGTTTGAGGATGGTCTGAAATTGTCCATTTGGGGTAAAATTGTGGGACTCCTCCTGTAAGACATGGACTTGATGGTTAAGAAAACTATGACCATTGAGAGGGAGGTGGCTGAGTGGAAGTGGGAACATGTCACGATGGATTTTGTGACCCACTTGCCACGGACATCGAGAGGAAATGACGTGGTGTGGGTGATAGTGGACCGGCTTACCAAATCGACACACTTTTTGGCGGGTGTATGGATGATAGCTATGGCCGGAGAATTCTATAGGTTGTATATATGGGAGATTGTCCGATTACATGAGGTGTCGGTCTCTATAGTCGATTTGTGGTATTCAGTTCTGACTCATTTTGGGAGAGTTTCCAGCGAACCATGGGAGCACACTTTTTTTTTTCCCGGGTTTTATAGGAGTAGTAGGACCTGATCTTAGCTGCCATGTTTTCCTTGTCCAAATTCGCTCTGTTTTGGCTCTATTTTTCTCTCCATCCTCTTTTAAGTTTTTTGCTCCAAATCTGAAACTCCATTTTTAGGTGATATTTAAGCTAAACGTCCAACAACTTATTCAAGGAGAGCTGCATCACAAAACTCCCAAACAATCAGCTCTAACATAGTTTTATTTGATTTATGTGATAGGCGAGTTAATGGATTCTATCTCATACATGGACAAATGGAGACTTTAGGATATGTTGGTGGAGTAGAGGTTACAGGGAGAGACTAGTCTTGACTTCTTTACTTTGTGAAGAGAATACTTAATAAATTAAATCCCTCCAAGTCATTGCTGAAGTTCAGCTCCTTTTAAAGCATATAATAAAATTATTTGTCTCCAAATTCAACATCATAAGCCTCAATTTTTGCATGTTTTGCCTCAATCAGTTTCTTTGGTTCCGCTTCGTTTCCTCACATATGACATCTTCTTTATTTCAAATTTTTGTGAAGGATGTATGGAAAGAGTACACAGGCTGACCATTGAATGACATGGAGTGATCATATAAGTTGTCAAGCATGTGCAGCACTGAAAGGTTGCTTTTCATAGTACCTCTCCCTGGGTGGATACTGTTCTATCTTCTTTGCCATTCTTTGCCTACTATGCCAAGTATCTTTCTCCTTGCTCATGTCAACTATATATTTCATCTTTAATATAACATCAAATAATATAGTTAATAATGTTATAAATGATTCACTAATAACTGTGAATGACCACACATTTACCGATGAATAATTATTACGTTATTAATTACTATAACACTATATATATGGGTTTCTGGAAGAGTGAAAATATAGTTTTCTTCTTGAATTATCTCTATTATTTCTTTTCTCTCTTCTTTATCTTTCAACACGTTATCAGCACAAGAGCTCGAACAATCACAAAGTTAGAAATCTCAAATCCAGGGAACTTAGATCTCAGACAATATTACAAAATCATAAAACAAGAAAGGTACAATTCAATTTTATAGTCTGAAATTTTATTTTTTTTTGAAATTTTTTTAGGACTTCATTTTAGAGTTAAGCACGAAACTTGAACTTTGTTGCTTGTAAACCGACCCAACCTACGTTTGAAATATTCAAGCATGATGCTTGAAGATAAAGAATAATTATTTTCTTTTAAAAATCGGGCTTGAAGCCTGGCAGTGCGAAATGTTCAGAGTGCAGAAGCTTAAGAAGAAGAAAAAAGCAAAGCAAAAAACAAAAATTATTTTTATTCTTTTGATTTTGAAAAAAAATTTGTTATAAAAAAAAGTGAGGGGGGGGTTATTTCTAAACAAAAAAAATAAAACAAAAAATTTCTTTCAAACCGATTTGAACCCTTGATGTTCGGTTGTATTGAAACAAATTTTATTGACAAAAAAGACACTATGGATCCTGATGATCCTTTCTTTGATGATGATGGTGCAGTACCTTTGAAACATTTTGATGTTTACGATTTTCAGATCAAAGAAAAATTGACAGCTGATTGGGGATGATAATGTGTGCTATCATTAAGACATATGATTATCTTGTTACTTTTTTTATGTTATTTTCTTTTCCATACTGTTTTTCCATATAGTTATTTATAATGCGAACTTTGATTTTTTATTTAAATTTCGTTTTTTATTTTGAAGATATATGGATCCCTCTTTAGAATTGATCAATTATATGTCATCTATTGGTGAGGCATGTCTTGCTAACTGTGCCACAACCCACACGATCTTGCGTGATATGAAATATTTTTCAAACTTCACATTAGCTCAATCTAATGTTCATACTATCTCAAGTTTTGTTAACCTGATTAAAGGCTCCGGCAAAGCCACCATTATTCTACTGAAAGGCACTAAATTGCAAATTGAAGATGCCCTTTATTCTAATAAATCTAGTAGAAATTTACTCAATTTCAAAGATATTCACTGAAATGGATATCATGTTGATATGAACTCATGATGCAAATGAGTATTTACTCATTACTTATTATTACGGGCAAAAAATGTACCTTGGAACAATTGCCTTCTTTATCTTGTGGGTTATATCAGACAACTATTATATCTATTGAATCTTATGCTATCATGAACCAGAAGTTCAATGACCCCAATGCATTTTTACTTTGGCATGAATGACTTGGGCATCCCGGAATTTCCATGATGCGTCGTATAGTTCAAAATTCTAATGGGCATCCATTATGGCCAAGCAATTTTAATGCTTGGTGGTTATACTTGTCTTTTGTTCGATAACAAATTAATTATTAGACCATCTTTACAAGGTTACATTTGAATCCCCAGTTTTCTTGAACGTATTTAAGGGGATATTTGTCGGCCTATTCACCCACCTAGTGGACCTTTTCGTTATTTTATGGTTTTAATTTATGCGTCCACTCGATGATCTCATGTATGCCTTCTTTCTAGTAGAAATGTTGCATGTGCTAGATTATTGGCTCAAATAATTCGACTCATAGCACAATTCCCTTATCACTCTATTAAGACAATTCGTCTTGATAATGCTGGTGAATTCTCATCTCAAACATTCCTTGATTATTGTATGTCTATTGGTATAGATGTTCAACATCCTGTTGCTCATGTTCATTCTCAAAATGGGTTGGTTGAATCTTTTATCAAACGTCTGCAATTGATTACTAGACCATTACTTTTGAAATCCAAATTGCCTTTATCGGCATGGGGACATGCTATTATGCATGCCGCAAATTTAATTCGCCTTCGTTCTATAGCCAATCACGATTTATCACCATTAGAGCTTGCTAAAGGTTATAAACCTAATATTTCGCATTTGCGAGTTTTTGGTTGCGTTGTTTATGTTCCAATTGCCCCCACACATCGACCTAAGTTAGGTCCTCAATGTCGTCTTGGTATTTATGTTGGCTTTCAATCTGCATCTATTATAAATTATATCGAGCCTTTTATGGGGAAGTTTCTTGCTCGATTTGCAGTTGTCACTTTGATGAAAATCTTTTCCGCCATTGGGGAGATAAGCGATTCGAATGGCGAAATTACATGAAATGAGTCATCTTATCTGCCGAATCCCGTACAAAGCAATCTGAACTAGAAGTTCAAAAAAATAATTCATTTACAAGGTCTTGCGAATCAATTGCTTGATGCTTTTATTGATTCAACAAAAGTTACAAAATCACATATCCCGGCTGCAAATATCCTAGCGAGGATTGAAATCCCAACAGGAAAATTACAAAGTAACATGACAAATGAACCTAAGCCATGATTAAAACATGGAAGACCTATTGGCTCCAAAGACACAATTCCTAGAAAAAGGAAAGTGTTTTATCCTGACTCTTGAAGAGCATATAGCTGTTAAGCCTAGGTGAATGAATAAGTAGCCTTCTGAGAGGCACAGTCAAAAAGTTATCTCTTAATGATGTCAGGTACATAACAATGAAGAGATCTCTATCGTTATATACGTAGGGAAGAATATGGGATGAATCTGCATTATAAAATAAATGCTTTTTCTTTCAAGAAGTGGCTATATGGACATCATAAAGAAATGAGTAAAGGAAGCTCAAGAGCATAAAATGTGAATGAATGTCGACATCAAATGATTGGTTAAAATGAAAAGCAATCAAAACATAATTAAGATCATGGCTAAGCAAGAAGTATTTGGACCAATAGTTCAACACTACGGATATACAACTTTGTTGGATATCAATGGGTCTTTATCTGTGAAATGAGAGTAATGAAATAGTGCGATATAAGCACGCCTTGTAGCTAAGGTTTCTCCGCAGACACGGAATTGACTATGAGGAGACATATTCTCCGTAATGGACAACGATCACATTCCGATATTTGATAAGTTTAACGAGTCTCGGAAGAATTTAGATATCGCGTCCCGATGGATGTAGTCACAACATATTTATATAGATCTCTAGATGCTAATGTATATGAAAACCCTGAAGGATTCATTGCACGAAACAATGAATTCAAAACCACGGAGCATGTATTCAATCAAGTTGCAAAGATCTTTATATGGATTAAAACGGTCTGGTCGAATGTGGTATAATCGTTTAAGCCGGTGTTACTCAAAGGGATATGAATAATTGATTTGTCCATGTGCTTTCATTAAGAAAATAGAAAATGGATTGGCAATAATAGCAGTATATGTAGATGATTTAAATTTGATTGGGACTCCTGAAGAGCTCATCAAAACAGCCAACTATTTAAAGAAGGAATTTGAGATGAAAGATCTTGCAGGAAGAATGTTGTCTCGACACAACGAGATTAGTATTGTTTGAATGGTGTATTGATTCATCAATCATCATGCTCTGAAAAAGTCACGAAGTGATTTTATATGGATAAATCTGCATAGTTCCCCATGGTTCCCCATGGTTGTTAGATCCTTGAGTAACTAAAGATCCATTAGGCTGGAAGAAAATGAAGAGTTACTTGGTCCTGAAGTACCATATCTTAGTGCAATTGGTGCACTAATGTATCTTGCAAATTATACTCGACTAGACATTGCTTTCTCAGTTAATTTATTAGCAAGATACAACTCAGCTCCAACTAAAAGGCACTAGAATGGAATCAAACATATATTGAGATATCTCCGTGGGACAAGTGACATGGGATTATTTTATTCCAAAGCGAGATGGAACCCTTGATGTAGCTATGCGGATGCGGGATATCTTTCGGACCCTCACAAAAACTCGATCACAAACGGGATATATATGCCTTAAAATGCGCAATATCTTTTGGAGATCGATTAAACAAGCGATGGTAATACCTCCTCACAATCATTCGAAATACTTGTGATGCATGAAATTTAGTAGAGAATGTGTTTAGTTGAGATCAATGATCTGACACCTTCGGAGAATCATGTGGATTATCTTATATTAAAGAATGAAAATCAACAATATTATATAGTCTGTCTTTGCATGTATTAGCAAATCAAAAGAGGATATATTAAAGGTATTCGAACAAGCACATTTCCCAAAGTTCTTCTACACTCATGAACTTCAAAAGATGGTGAAGTGATGTCGCGACGAATAAGGTTGATGATAATCTAGCGATTTATTTACTAAAGCTGCGCATACACAGCATTCAAAAACTTCACGGCAAGTTGGCATGCGCCGGCTTAAAAATCTTCAAATTGAAAGTTGAAGACAATATAGATCATGTCACTACCAAGGGTATGAATAAAGATATTGAATCTTGTACTCTTTTTCCGCCGTCAGGTTTTGTCACGGCTGGTTTATCGAGTTTTTAATGAGGCAGTATTAACAATCTAGTGATGGTCATTCAAGGGAGTGTTATAAATGATTCACTGATAATTGTGAATGACTACACATTTACCGGTGAATAATTATTACGATGTGTAATTTGTAACACTATATATATGGGTTTCTGGAAGAATGAAAATATAGTTTTCTTCTTGAATTATCTCTATTATCTCTTTTCTCTCTTTTTTATCTTTCAACACCTCCATATCCCAATCGGATATTGTCCGTTTTGACCTCAATAGGCCTCACAGCTTTAAAACGCGTCAAACTAGGTAGAGGGAGCCCCACAATATTAGGCGCAGCGTGTGGGTGTGGGACGATGTGGAGCGAGATTCCTGACCTTACACCGTCGCGATGCAGCGTATGAGCCACCAAATAAGAGGAGTGACTTCATATCACCAGTCGAATATTGTCGGCTTTGTTTCGATAGGCCTCATGGCTTCGCAGCGCGTGGAGATGGGTAGAGGGAGCCCTGATATAAGGCGGCAGCGTGTGGGTGTGGGGCGTGTGAGGATACGAGTTCACAACAAATAATTACTTTTATATTCCTTGAAAGTGGGTAGTAATTTTATTTCAAGCTTCATATTATATGCATTAGGATTCTAGTTGATCCTCGATTTGTGATAAAATGAAAAGATCTTACTATTATAGGTTGAATGTTGTGTAGCATTCAAGATTATTTGACCAATTTCATAGCATGCTCATATTAATGGCTTCATATTAATGAAGTATAAACCTAATATCATCATCAATGTTCATCCTCTAATGCAGCATATTCCATTATGGGTGATTAAATGGCAAGGCCTTCAGAAGAAAGTAGTCCTTGTCACTTTCATAACAGACCTCAATACTTGCCACCCTGCATGGTCAGTTAATGAACCTGTTATGAGATGTTTTTCATCTATACTTATTATATGAGCTCATTTCCTATAAAATTGAAATTATTATCTGGGTTTCACTTTGAGGTCAATAGATGCCACTGCCCCTTAGAGGAGGTAGCAAAGCGGGCTTTATTGGATGGCCTAGAAGAGTCTCAAGTTCGCGTGTTTTTCCTTCCTCTACAGATAAATGAAATACCAAATACCAAAGCTGGCATATGGTTGCACTGAGTTCATTGAGTTTACAGAACAAATTTTGGAGGAGAGAAAGATGAACCAGACATTGCTAGTCAATCATCATTGTACTTTGCTTTACTTGCTTGAAATTCCTCAACTCATGAACAAGTTGAAAAAGTTGTAAATTATCACATGTTAAAATGAAAAAATGTATTTTAGCATGATACGATGAGGATTTGTAGAAAGTATGGTGGTTGATTTCAGCAGGAAATTAAATATACTTGCTTTTCTAATGGATGATGAAAATGAGATCCATTCCTAGAAAAATAACACGCAGTGGTTAATTGTGGACTTTTTGATTTGTGAGAAAAATGGCTGGAAAAAAAACAAAACAAAACAATCACTCCATTTATAGTTATGGCTTGAAAGATCCCATTTGTAGTGATTCCTTATAGTTGCGGCTGGGAAATGGCCCCATCTATAATAATACTTTTTAGTTGCGGTCAGAAAATGGTCTCATCCATAGTGATACCATTTAGTTGAAAATGGCCCCATTCATAGTGATACCTTTTAATTGAGGCCAGAAAATGATTTCATCATCTTGAAAGAAATTATTCTGGCATCTTCTACCTTATCGCACACACCCATGTTACTCCCATCTCTGACCAAAGATTGTATAAAGAAAAGAGGGGTGTAAATAGAGTAACTCATCTTTTGAGACCTTTTTAGTAAGCGATAACAAGGCCCATCATGGATGCCTTATAATTACGACCAAGAAATAGCTCCATCCATAGACCTTTTGTAGAGGACCAAAAGAAATTGAAACTATAATTTATTGTCACACCATCTATGGTCACACTTTGTTCGGGCCATTTCCTTTGCATCTATATCATTTAATTGCACTTAGTCTTTCTTTTAGTTGGGGCCATTATCTTGTAGTGGTTGCATCTACTTACAAAAAATATTTGTTAAATATGATGTTTATCTCTCTTAATTTATTTTATGTGTTGTAAGTTTTAAGATTAGTTAAGAAAAATATAAGAAGAAATTATTTTTTTTACTAAGAAACAATCAGATAAGCTTTATCCAACGAACCCTAGTAAAAAATAGATAAAGAAAGGAAAAACTAATCTAATTGAAATTTGGCTAAACGAACTGGATAATGGATGTGAAACAGTATGTAACATGCAACACTCACCCAAATGCAAGCCCAGTCCAAACACGTTTGAATATTCCACAAATACTCTCAGATTCAGAACCTCAATTTTTCATCCAAAAGGTGATGATCCATTTTCCTCATTTTCTTTATTTTGTGGTTTGGAGCCTTAAAAGTAAAAGAAAATCAGCAAAGCTTCGAATATGATAGAAATCAAAGCAACGCATGGTGAAGAACCCAAACTATTCCACAAAATCCAACTACAAACCTGATTAGTTATTCCGATTTCAAATAAAATATTATCATATAATTATAATAAAATTTCAAAAATTAAGTTTCAAATAAAATACTTTATATAAAAGGAGTTGAGATAATTTAAAAAATGATAAATAATATTATTGATTGTGATTGTGTCAATTATTTACTTTTATCTTTTTTAGTAAGAACATTAAGGCCTTTCCACCTATCCACAAGTAAAGGCAACTTATTATTTTTTTTTCTTAAGTGCCATGTTAGCAACAACTAACAGATTTTCATTAGCTATTGTCAGAAAAGGGCAAAAATGATTGGTTTTAAATCATTTTGTTTATTTTGTTCCTTGAGCCCTAAAAGTAAAAGAAAATCAGCAAAGACTTTGAATATGATAGAAATCAAAGCAACACATGGTGAAGAACCCAAATAATTCCACAAAATCCAACTACAAACCTAATTAGTTCTTCCGATTTCAAATAAAATATTATCATATAATTGTAATAAAATTTTAAAATTTAAATTTAAAATAAAATACTATATATCAAAGGAGTTGAGATAATTTAAAAAATGATAAATAATATTATCGATTGAAATTCTGTCAATTATTTACTTATATCTTTTTTTATTAAGAACCTTTAAGGCTTTTCATGTATCCACAAATAAAGGCAACTTATTTTTTTTCCTATGTGTCATGTTAGCAGCAACTAATAGATTTTCATTAGATGCAGTCTGCGAAAGGCAAAAAGATTGGATTTAAATAGTACATAGGTAAAAATGACATAAAAATGGTTGAGAGGCCAAGTTGACATTTAGATAAAGGTGGGAAATGGGCTGGCTCAATCAACTCAAGTCGTAGGCCAAAATGGGTCAAGCCACTTCGACTTATTTTTATTCGGGTCAATCATTAGCAAGTTCAATCAATCAGACGAGATGGACTGCGAGCCAAAATCGGTTAAAATACTAAAAATTATTAAAATGCTAAAACATGGCAAAAATATGCATAAAATCTAAATAAATACATATTTTTATCACCAACAAGCTAAAACGGGCCAATCATGTATATATATCTATTTTATATTTTTATATCCTCATTAAATTCTTCAAAAGATAAAAATATAAAATAAATTCTTTTTTTTTAAATTTTCATGAATAACTAAATAAGAGAAAAAATTTACATTCTTTTTCTTACAACGGCTTTCCTTCTATTTTTCCTCTTTGATGGGGATATAAAGTGGACCAAATATCCCTTTCCTTGACCCGACAGAGCAATGGGGGCCGTGCCTCACGAAGTGTCCCTCCATACTTGACCAAGCAGATCGGCTCATTAGGCTAAACATGGATTTGGAAAAATAGGAGGCCCATATTCGACCAGTCAACGAAATCCTTCCAATAACGAGAAGATAGAATATTCCCTAAAAGATAACCTATTAGGTCAATCAAGTCCTATTATAAAGGAAAGAAAAAGTAATAGAAGAGCCCAGTTGGGTAGGAATCCTCGATAAAGAAGGAGGATTATCCCGAATAAACTCCTTTGACTAATCCGTTTGCTAAATCCTAAGGCTAGCAATATGAGGAAACATATCCTCCATTGGGAAGGACTCCTAGTCATCGGACGATCATCCACTATAAATACAAAGCCACCCCATCGGTGAAAGGTACGCTCATTCAGACGTCAATACTAAGCAATATAAGCATTCCCCCTTCTTCTTTCTTCTTGCAGAGGAGTGCCACATCCCGAGCTGCAGTCAAGCCGACGACGGCCGGCGATCTACCTCGGCCTCGGCTTGATCCAAGCCGGCTTTGTATCGGCCCACTTGATAATGCGAGGTCGACCAATGACCCTACGCTCGGCCCGATTCGGTTGAAAAAAGCATCATCGAGTTGGCGTAGTGCGTAGGAGCAGTGTTCTTACAAACATAGCGATTTCGATTCTTGATGGTATCGACTAGGAACCTGTGGCGGAGCAACGCTAATCCTACAAAGGGTGCGGACAGCCCGCGGGAGATCACGGTGACGGGCCGCCGAGCCCGGCGAAGCTTGATCAGGCCAACACAAGCGAAGTGGAGAAGCACTCCGCCTCGTCGACCCGAGCTTGATGGGGAGATAGAACCAGCTCACCGGACCGTCTAGCCCAGAAGGCGACAGGACTCGGGAAGGTCCTGATATTCCTCGCACGAGACTGACACGGCTATGGTATTCCCAGAAATACCGAGAGCGGAGAGCGGAATCTAGTCGAAGCCGGGGGGCACGACTCTGACTAGCCTGTGGGGAAGGGGACCGGCGGTACGGGCAGTGGCAGAGCGACCCGCAACATCTCATGATCACAAGAGAAGCGGGCATGGGAGCAAGGTTGGGGACCTCAGTGAGGCTCGGCCATGTAAAGGGTAGTTGAGCGCACCGAGACCCATGGATACCTTGGTGCAGCAAGCGAGTCACCTTTCACCTGAGTCTGCTTAAACCACCGGCTCACAGGCCAAATTCGGGATGCCTCCAGTGACGTTAGGTGGCATCAGGATCCCGATGAACCATCTCAATACCTATAAGAATCGGATGGAGTTGCATGGGTATCGGACCGCATCCGGTGTGGGGCGTTCGCCACCACCTTGAGGCCGGTATGGCACAGTTCGCGAGAATCCCCTCTTGACGATTTCTTATTCGAGAGTTGTAGTCACGTTCGTAAAGCCGGCGGGGCTAGGACATCTGAGCCAGAGCTACCATGCGTTGGCAACCGCAACGAGGGAACACGGGAAGAATTTGAAGTCACCGTGCAAGCGGTTTAATCGCAGAGTCCTTGAAGATAGATCTGCTCGGCCCGAAAAGTTATTTGTCCACTGACCTTCGTTGCGGGGTTGGGGTGCGGTCAGACACGATGTTCTTTATCTCCAAAGAACCCTCAAGCTAACATGGCGAGAGTCCTCGCCCAGCGAAAAAATACATAAACGGGGAGAGGAGGCCCTGGCCCTCACAAAGAAGGAGAGCTCTCCGCTAGCAAGGACAAAAAGACGACAGAGAAGCGACGGATCTGAGTCCCAAGAGGCAAGTGACGACCAGAGGAAATCTCCGGCGCAGCGTAAGCGATCCCCTAAAAGACGAGCCGACCTGTGGATCGTCGGGGTCCGTCACACCGAAGACGACGACGCTATTCGCCCCTCAAAGACTTCACTCCCTTACTTCAAGCACGCAGTTTCCAATAATAACGAAAGGCTCCTAAGATGGCAATGCAGATGAGGTCAAACTCACCAGAGATAATACTATAATCAAGGGTTCCACAGGACTATGGAACATCGTGACTGATAATTCATACAGCTGAGAAGAGAGATGTATATCCGATACAAGGACATCTACGCGGCTTTATATCTCCGCTCCGGGAATTGAGCCTCAAGGCACTCCAGAACTCAACTGTGCCCCACTGAGCCACTGCACCAATTGCCGCACGACGACCAAAGATCAAAGAACCCCCGGGGAAATCCACGTGATCTCGAGGATTCACGAGGAGGAGGATCTAGTTCACTGAAGGCCCACTTCAGCAAAGATAAGATCGGCGCATGGGTGTACAACAAGATCTAAATGCCGCGAGTCGACACTACTATCACATTCTCCGACCTGCATTTGGAAGGGTGTCAAAGATTCCATGACGACCCACTCCGGTAATCCGCAAGAATTTGCGGCAAATACAATCCATTCATCTAGTCCTAGTAGACAACGGAGCCTCTACGACATCATTTGCATCTACTTTCGATAAAACGGAATCGAAGAGAAAAGCTAGAACCTGGCCAACACCCATCTCCTCGTGGTTTTCGTGAGAAAAGGTGTTACCATCGGGATCGATCCACCGGAAGTAACTTTGGGAGCCTCTAGCAAACGACGACAAGAAGGTTTCTCATAGTGGATGCCCACAAACTTATAATATGTTGTTAGCAGCCCTCGTCAACGCGATAAAGCCATCCCTCAAAGATACCACCCGCAATCAAATTCCCGATGTAAAGAACTGTCGGGATCTGTCGAGGAGATCGAGTGGCACGAGAACGTTACACGCCCTATGAAACAAAAACGGGTCGACAATGAGTACGGGTGAGCTTGATATTGATGAAGTGTTCATTTCGCCGAGCCCTCGAAGAGCCTGAACCAAGAATATCGATGACGACCGTGAGCATCTCGCCTATATAGGCTCCAAATTAGCGTATACCTCAAAGGCCTCCTCACGCCTAAGACGTAACGTGACACATCTTCGCATGGAAGCAGGCTGACATGAGTGGCATCGACCCCGCAGTCATCACTCATAAACTAAACACCAACCCATCTCTCAAGCTTCTGCTACAAAAATCGCAGGTTTTCGCACTGCAGAGACAAAAGGCCATCAACGAAGAGGCTCCAAGAAGCTCCAAGCAAAGGTAATCAGAGTAGAACACCCAGAGTGGTTGGCCAATGTTGTGCCTGGCCAAGAAAGCAATACAAATGGCGCTTCCGCATTGATTTCACCGATATAAACAAAGCGATGCCCAGCGACGCCTTCCCCCTACCCAGATCGACTCCATCGTAGATGCTACGTACAGCCATGAGCCCTAAATTTCATGGATGCCTCCCATATAACCAGATAAGCATGGACCCCAGCCGACTGTGAGAAGACGCCATTCGTCACCGCACAGGATCTCCAGATTACATTCCGTAATGCCGCTTTTCGCCCAAGAATGCATGGGCAACCTACCAAAGGTTGCAGATGCGTTTCAAACGTATAGGCACAACGATGGAGGTACAAGGTTAGATCTACATGCTCGTAAAGTCCGCTACCCAGATCCACACGCTTTCACCTCCGAGACGTCTGCATCCCGAGGATTATAACATGAAGTCGAATCCAATAAACAGCTTCTCTCGGCTGTCACGGAAAATTTCTTCGGCTTCAGTCAACCACAGGGAATCACAAACTGGATAAATAAAAGCATTGCTTGACATTGATGCCATCACCATTCCGGGGATAAAGGAAGTATTAACGACACAGGAGGATCGCGAAATCTAAGTCGCATTCGCGGTCCAGGCAAGTGACAAACGCCAACCTTTCTTCCGTAAGCTTCAAGAAAGCCTTTCAACGGGATGAGAATGTGAAGAAGCCGCCAGAATCCTCAAAACATACTGAGCCGCTTGACCCATTCTAGTAAGCCCGATAGAAGCGAGAACTCCCACATCAGATTCAAGATCGATTTTTCAACCAGCGGCTCGTCAGAGACAAAGAGCGTACAAAGACCCGACGACTACTGCAATGGTTCTCGAGGGGAGCCGAGGAGAGGTATCCAAAATGGAAAATTAATACTAGCTCGTGACTCCGCAGCTCTGAGATTCGCCCTTATTTCCGTGCTCACACCATATAGAAGTCCCACCGAATACCCCATGAAGCGTGTGAAACATAAACCGCAGGCCTCGAGACACAACGTCAGAGATTATTCAATCTACCTAATCGACAGACCTTTTCTTAGACAAAGCCGCGGCCAAACGGTAATCCATAAATATTATGCAAGGGCAGACAGCAGACGTATCCTAGCCGATTTCATCATGGAATTCTGGCCAAGAGAGCTTGCCGAGCCCACCAATCAAGTGACTAATTTCCCATATGGAAGCCCCTCTTCGTGGATGGAGCTCAAATGCATAAGGAAGCGGAGCAGTTTAACTCGACTCACCGTGAGGGTATGTATACATTGAGTATGCACTCGCTTAGTTCCACGCCCAACAACGAGGCTTCTGTAATACGAGGCCGTAATAGCGTGCCTCAATCTCGCCACATATTCATTAGAGGCGATCGCTAGAGGTCCATAGCGACCCCAACCTGTGGTCGACAGCATTGAAGACACATACGAGGCCAAAGGTGAGAAGATGATTCATCTTCGCAAAGTCCGTGATTTATTAAAAAAGTTTCAGACGTCAGATCAAGTACGCCCCTGCATCGCAGAATTCCTGCCGACGCTGCAAAACTGCTACGCCTTGCAGAAATATCGGGGAATCAACGCCCGTCGAATACCTCGCAGAGCCCTCCATTGACCCTATGGCATAAGAGTCGCAGGTCCGTACTAAACTGACGACCCTAATTGGGATTATGGCTAATAACGAACCTACCATCGACCCCAAAGGAAGCGGCTAAGATAAGAGTGAGATCCTCCAGGTTTACCAATCACAAGGGCTTACAAACGAGGATTCTTCACGCCTTCCTAAATGCATCGCAGAGAAGACACTAAATACGTGCTAAGAGAAGTGCACGGCGCATATGCGAACCATATCTGAGCCTCGAACATTGGCCAAGAAAGTTTTCGAGGCGTGATACTATCGCCCACAATGCTCAAAGATGCAACCAAATTCGACAAAGATGCAGACCGCCAGAACACGCTTAAAATATCACGCCCCGCCAGAAGCCTCGCGACATCAATCACCGTACCGCCCTTCCAGCAAAGGGGGGGGTCGACATATCGTCCTTTGCCCATTGGCAAAGGCCAATGTAAATTATAATCGTACGGTAGATTATTTCACCAAGTGGGCCGAGGCCGGCTCTTTAGCCACAATCACGAGCGTTAAGATACGCACCATGGCGAGCGACAGTGTGCGATTCATCCCGAGAGCCTTGGTCTCGATAACTGAAACAAATGATAACTTGCACCAGTGGACTTTGTGCGAGCCTTGAGTTAAAATTACTTATTCCGCCGCAAATTTCACCCACAACCAACTGACAAGCCGAAGTCACACCGAACTCCTAACGCCGCTCCGAAAACCAATGAAGAGTCGAAGGGAGTCAGGTCGAATACCTCCCCTCAAGTACTACGGGCCCATAGACCCACACATAAGTCAAGAACCCGAGACTCCATTCGCTCTAGCTTTCAAAGACGTAAGGCGCACTTCGTCATGCAGAGTAAAGTCTCCGTAGTCGAGCTAGCCTCTGAGGAACAAAACGCAGGAGGCCCCGCGCTTGAAACTTAGAGCCCCGGACGAGAAGCGTGAGCGTGTTCAATAAATGCACAGAGGAATACCAAAGGAAGCACCGCCAGGGCACTACAACAAGAGAGTCAGCCCAGGTTACGTGTCGGATTCGTCTTGAAAAAGCATCGCCCGCAAGGAAAATCCAAAGACATGGGAAGCCAGGCCCACCGGGAGGGCCCTATATTATATCTCTGGTCGCCGGGATCGCAATTATGAGCTCCAAACAAGAGGAAGGAAAATCTACAAAGACACATGGAATGTGGAGCATCTTAAGCGCGACGCAGGGGCACCAGTCACAAGGCCTTATGATTTCTAGGTGACGAGCGTGGGCGAAAGACCGAAGGGTCTATTCTGATGTCTCAAACGGTTCGGGCATGAAAAAAATATATATATAAAAAAATAAATAAATACATATACAATGGAAAATTCATTAGTAAATAGAAGTACATCTTTATTTCAAGTCACGGGTTGGATACAATCAATGGTGTCCTTGATTACATCATAAAAGCATTAAAGACAAGCACTTCAATGCACGCAATACAAGCAGCCTCTTGCACTCAAGATACACACCTCAAAAAAAAAAAAAAAAAAAAAAAAAAAAGAGGGGGAAGGGAGACAAAGGAGAAAGACATAATGAAAAGAAGACAAGAAGAGGAGAAAAAGATGGGGACAGAGGAGAGAGAAAGAAGAAGAAGCAGATGAGAAAGCAGTGGAGATAGAAAGAAGAAAAGAAAAGAAAAGAAGAGAGGTATAGCGTAGAGAAAGAGGAAGGAAGAAAAGAGAATCGTAGGAGTGAGGGGCAAGGATGCACCATCCCACCCTGTGGACGATTCCTAAATCCAAGAGCTAGGGAATAACATAACTCCCATAAAGGGGAAACTAGGGAAAAACACAACTCCCACGCGGAGAAATCTCGTGGTGCCGATCCAGAGGCTCGCAGGAAATCAACGAAGGCGTACCGAACATCAAGACCATCTTCTACAAACTTCATCCGCCCGCATGGGAAAGCAGAATCTTCAAAGCGTATACGTAGGCAAATAACCCCTATTTACGTGAGAAAGCACTGGCTGGCATACACAACCGCTCTTCCAAATTCCCCATCAATCAGCATTAAGCGGTTCGCACCTTCAATAATCAAGGACAAACGAAACGGTTCCTTCCATAAAGCCGCCTTCATACAAGCGCCTCCCCACAAGATGGATTCACACAAAACTGCCGCTCACACGGTGCCGCCCGCCCCGGGCCGCCATAAGCCCGCTTGAGCCACTGACGAGCCTCCTCCTTCAACACAAAGGACGTAGCCTCATTTACATTTATCAGATCGAGCCCTTCTCTCGTACTACAAACATCTGCTCCTCCCTACAAATCCTTCATTGGACGAGCCTCCCTTCCAACACAGCGCACGAGCTCCTACATTTATCGTGACGAGCCCTTCTCTGCACTTCAAACAGACTGCCTCCCAAATTCATTGACGAGCTCTCCTTCAACACAAAAGCAGACGAGCTCCGCTTCACATTTTCCATCGTGACGAGCCCTTCTCTGCACCTCAAACAAACGGGCTCCTCCCTACAAAATCTCATCGACGAGCTCTCCCTTCAACACAGGCAGACGAGCTCCTACTATTTATCAGGACGAGCCCTTCTCTATACTACAAAATGTATCGGCCTCCCTACAATCTCATTGACGAGCTCTCCTTCAACATGTGCGCATCGAAGCCATTATTTATCAGACGAGCCCTCACTCAGACTTCAAACGTATGGCCTTCCCTACAAATCCTATCGACGAAGCTCTCCTTCAACACAGTAAACGAAAGCCTCTACTATCCGTCAGACGAGCCCTTTCTTCAGACCTCAAAAGACGGGCTCCTCCCTCAAATCTCATCGATCGTTCTCTCCTTCAACACAAAAGCAGACGAGCTCCTACTATTTATCAGTACGAGCCCTTCTCTGTACTACAAACAGACGGGCTCCTCCCTACAAATCTCATCGACGAGCCTCCTTCCAACACAGCGCACGAGCTCCCACTATTTATCGACGAGCCCTCTCTCGTATCACAAATCGTATCGGCCCCTCCCTACAAACTTGGCATTGACGAGCCTCCTCCCTTCAACACGTGCGCACGAGCCCCACCATCCGGCCGTGCAGACTCAGCCCTTCTCCGCATTCCTCAAACAGACGGCCCTCCCACAGTCTCATCACGAGCTCTCCTTCCAACACAGCGCATCTAGCTCCTACTATTTATCAGGACGAGCTCTCCCTTCAACACAGCACGAGCTCTACTATTTATCGTAAAGACGAAGCCCTCACTGCATTTCAAACGTGATGGGTTCCTCCCTACAAATCTCATTGACGAGCTCTCTTCAACACAGTGCACGAGCTCCCGTTATTTTTCAGACGAGCCTCTCACTCAGATTTCCTCCCAAATGTATGGGCTCCTCCCTACAAATCTCATTGACGAGCTCTCCCTTCAACACAGGCAGACGAGCTCCTACTATTTATCAGGACGAGCCCTTCTCTGTACCTCAAACAGACGGGCTCCTCCCTACAAATCTCATTGACGAGCTCTCCCTTCAACACAGGCAGACGAGCTCCTACTATTTATCAGGACGAGCCCTTCTCTGTACTACAAACAGACGGGCTCCTCCCTACAAATCTCATTGACGAGCTCTCCCTTCAACACGTGCATCGAGCTCCCACTATCCGTCAGACGAGCCCTTCTCTGCATTCCCTCACCGCATCGGCCCCCTACAATCTTACTGACGAGCCTCCCTTCAACAATGCGCATCGAGCCCTACTATTTATCGAGACGAGCCCTTCGTACTCTCAAACACGCTCCTCCCACAAACCTATCGACGAGCCTCCCTTCAACGACAAAGTGACGAGCTCCTACTATTTATCGACGAGCCCTTCAGACTCTCAAACAGACGGCTCCTCCCTACAAACTTCATTGACGAAGCCTCCTTCCAACACAAAGTGTGACGTATTCTACTATTTATCGTGACGTCTCTCTCGTATCTCAAATGTCGCATCGCCCTCCCTACAAAATCTCATCGACGAGCTCTCCCTCACAGTTGCAGTGCACGAGCTCCTACTATTTATCGTGATCTAGCCCTTCTATACTACAAATCAGACTCGCCCCCACAACTTTACTGACGAGCCTCCTTCAACACAGGCAGACGAGTCTTTACTTTATTTATCAAGACGAGCCCTCACCGTACTTCAAACGTATGTGGCCCTCCTACAAATCCCATTGACGAGCCTCCTTCAACACAAGCAAGACGAGCCCCACTCATTCACGACCCAGCCCTTCTCTGCACTCTCAAACAGATAGGGCCTCCTCCCTACAAATCTCATCAGACGAGTTTCCTTCAACACAAAGCAGACGAAGCCCATTATTTCATCAGACGAGCCCTTCTCTCAGACTCAAATGTGATCTGCCCTCCTACAATCATCAGACGAAGCTCTCCTTCAACACAAAGTGTGACGAGCTCCTATTATTTATCGTGACGAGCCTTCTCCGTACTACAAACGCACTCAGCCCTCCCCTACAAATCTCACTGACGAGCTCTCCTTCAACACAAGGCACGAGCTCCCACTATCTCTGGTCAGACTAGCTCTTCCCAGATCAAACGCACTGCCCCCTATTAAACTTACTGACGAGCCTCTCTTCAACACAAAGTGACGAGCTCTACTATTTATCAGACGAGCTCTTCTCCTCAGATTCTTCCTCAAACAGACCGCCCTCCCTACAACTTATCGACTAGCCTTCAACACAAAGCGTAAGAAAGCTCCACATTCACAGACGAGCCCTTCTCTCAGACTACAAACAAGATTGCCCTCCCTACAAATTCATTGACTGAGCCTTCCTTCAACACAAAGTGAATGAGTCTAACTATTCGTCAGACGAGCCTTCTCTCAGACTACAAATGTGATCTGCCCTCCCTACAAATCTCATCGACGAGCTCTCCCTTCAAATACGTGCAGACGAAGCCCAACTATCTGCCAGATCGAGCCCTTCTGCACTACAAACGCACTGCCCCCTGTTAAATCTCATCGACGTAGTTCTTCCTTCAAAGACAAAGTGCATCGAGCTCTACTATCTATAAGGATCTAGCCCTTCACTGTACTTTTCAAATGCATCGCTCCTCCTTACTATTCCTATTGACGAGCCTACGACACTCTCCTTCGGCGTATAATCAAGCTCTAATCGACCACCGCAAACCCAGTTTTGACGAGAACTCCAACAGGCACGCGGAATGAAAGACAAGTCAACACCCAGGTCGACGACGAGGGCCACAGTCCCAAAACCAACAAAGTTCCACTTCGCACCAATCGCCAGAGCCAGGAAACCACGTCAAGCCGGGACAATCCATTCACAAAGGTTAAGACGATGCAGACTAATTTATGATCCCCGACTCGTGATGGCTAATCTTAAAAAAGAGCAAATAACATAGAATTCCTGTGGAGCGAAAAAGTATCCATTAAAGAAGCGTTAATGGTGAAGTAGGGCCCCAGTCTAACCAAAAAAAAAAATGATGAGCACTAGGATGTCATATCAAGCAGGCCCTGTGTCTAACAAAATCGTTAGCGAAACGAAGCCTCTGATGTCAAGTATCGACAAGAAGAATGAGAAGGGCCAAAGATGAGTATTTCAGCTCGGGATTCGTTTGCACTAAAAGATTCCTCCGCTTTCCATCGCTGAGGTCAAAGTCGAATCCAGACGGCACGCGAGCCGCTTCGCCAAAAGGCCATCCAAAAGCCCACTGAGCACCAACCTGGTCCCGCAATTGCCTAATGACCTCGTCCCCCTGAACGACCATATCCTCGCTACAGACGGTTCTAAGTGGTAATCCGCGACACTCCTCTCTTACCGTCTCCGATAAATCCACACTAGAGGACTCATGTCTACGCCCCCAAAGAATACTCACTTCTCCAAAATCTCAATGACGAGCCATTTCGTTGTTTCCCATTCGCCCAAAACCATTGGGGCGATCGCAAGACAACCTATTTCCTGGCAGATCCCTTGCCACTGGGCTTCCGAAATGATGGGAGTTCCTCCTTATCCAATCAAGCTCACTGCAGATTGCACTCTCACGAGCCCCAACCAATCATCGTACAGAACCCGAAGTTCATCTCGAACCTCTCGGCTTCCCCGCAGTCACTGGCACCCGACTCGCCTTCCTACTTTCTACCGATCACGAGCCGAATGGCATGCTTCAGATCCGACGAAGTCTCTAGAGTTTCTTCAGACAAATGCCGCACTGCCCCCGCAGCCCGTCCCGCCGGTCAAAGAAGTCACTACTTTATAAATTCTGGGCCAGATCCTACATGTTTCTCATTCACTATTTTTTCTACCAAGCCCTTCAAATGAGTGATAAATTAAGACAAAACATTGCACTAGAACCTCGCAGACAAAGAGCCACAGGAGAGTTAGCATAATTATGTTTACCGAAGCAAACTCGAAAAGACAAGGTCAGCTCATCAACCTAAGAATCCCTTTGATCTCTCACATCGAATCATTGAGGATGGATGAAACTAAGACCTCGCCGAAAGTCCACATTAGATAAAGAAAGAATCTTCAATTTCATCAACCTTCGATTGCTTTCTTCTCTCCCCGACTCCCTACTTCCACCTTCCCGTGGGATGGCCTGATAGTGGTCCGAAGGAGCGTGGCCCTATAGCTATATAAACTACCAATCCATTGATCGCCGCCCGCCGAGGATTCCCACCTCCGCGATGGGCCCTGAAGACCGCCTGCCTGATGAGGGGACTCAAGGTGCTCTAACTAACTGCTGCTGACCGGGCCGATCTCTCGGGAGAACTGTTTTCCTCCAGACCCGAGGTTTTCGAGACATCCTCTGCATGAGCCAAGATCTCCCCTAGAGCAGCCACAGCGGTCCGGAAGAGAAAACTCCCGTGAGTAGAGGGAGGCGAAGGCCCCAAAACTGGCGATTTTGAGGACTTCGTGACCGATGAACCGGGACATCCACCTTAATAGCTCGCGAGAGAACGAAAGGTGAGTATCTGGCCAAAGCAAGAGCGATACGGATCTTCGTCGCTAAGCTCAAGACTGCATCCGAAAAATACAAGGAAACTTAAGGTCGAGTATTCAACCAACCTAGATGAATTAAACCAAAGGTAAGGAGGATACTCAATGGCGTTGGTCGTGGCGCCCACGTTCGGGTACGCCAGGTGTCTTCCTGCCTAAAGAGTCAGATTCTACTGAGCCATCGACAAAGAAATATCGGAACTTCATGTCCAGTGAGAAGAAGGAAGGTCCAAATCACCGGGTGGGTACTCCAGTGGACGCGAGGGAAATAATAAAACCTCTACAGAGTCATTAATTAAAAAGATGCAGAGAAGCCACATTAGCCAAGTCCCCTGTCTCTAAAAAGACCAAAGAACTCCTACTAAAATGCCCCAACCATTGGGGCCAACAAGGCAGAGATAAAACGTCAAGAACTGGCTCTATGAAAGGGTGCAGTGGGAAAATCCGGGAGGTCGTTATCAAACATGCACTGAAACATACCATTCCCGCACCTGAGGTAACGAACGAGTCAAAAAATCGAGACCACACCGAACACCGTGAAGAGGTCAGACGCTCAACAAAATCGACTGTATGAAGGGCCAACCTACTTACATTCCACTTTCATGGCATGACGAATCTAACTTTGAGGAAATCCGGTCTCTTAGGATATTCGATCGTTTATTTTCCTTTGCCTTTACCCAAAGGAGGGAGGCGCTCAGAGCATCCGGGGATTAACGACGATCAAACCATTGGGGACTTCAATAGACTTAATCGACATCAACAGGAGGACTACATGGATACGTTAGAAGATGAAGAAATATCTGAGCCCATCGCAAAAAACGACAAAGATAAAACAAGAAACACCCTATTTAAGCCCCCAGACCCAACCAAATCGTGAAGGCAAATACACAAAACGCCAAATAAATAGAAGGTTAAGAGACCAGAGGAAGGCGAAACTAAGAGGTCACAAACAAATAAGAGACAAAGGAACCCAAGGTCACATTAGATCCACCACGAGGCGCCTCAAGGCTAACTACTGGGACACGCAGTAAATGGCACTCACGTAGAACAATTATGCTTCGCCACGCATCCAGACACAAGGGCTGGGCAACCGATGGGATATAAAATCGACCAAGTATCCCACTCGCAAATTGATAGAAAGAATTGGGCCGTGGCTCACCCGTGTCTCCATAGCACCTCAAACGGAGGTCCCAGCCACAGTGCCCAAACATGGATTCGAAAAATAGGAGGCCTATATTCACCAAATAACCCAAATCCTTCCAATAAATGTGAAGATAGAATATTCCTAAAAGATAACCTATTCATTCAATCAAGTCCTATTATAAAAGGAAGAAAAAGTAATGTACATCGCAGATGGGAACTTCCAAAGAAGGAGGATTATCCCAAATAAACTCGACTAATCCGCTAAGCAAATCTAAGGCTAACAATATGAGGAAACATATCCTCCAATGGGAAGGACTCCTAATCATCGGACGATCATCCACTATAAATACAAAGCCATCCCATCGATGAAAGGTACGCTTATTCAGACGTCAATACTAAGCAATATAAGCATTCCCCCTTCTTCTTTCTTCTTGCAGAGGAGTGCCACATCCGCAGCCTCGATCAACAAAGAAAGAAGCAGCTAGCCCTACCTCAAATGACAATCCAACAAACAGATCCCAAATTTCGCCAAGACCGGTCCAAACAACACCTCATACATCGCCCAAATTTAGCTCCTATTAAAAAGCATCATCACTCTTAATTTTCTTTCTCTACCATTTTTCCAAATCAAACATAACCTAAAGCCCCCAATTATAAACTCTTTTAAGAAATATTTGAGGATAAAAATCATATTATGAAATAAAGATCGTTTGTATGACTAACAAACCCATAAAAATGGTGCACAGTTTGAATTCAACAACTTAAGTTTGACCGAAACATCATAATTATGTAAATGAATAAGAGATAAAAATTTTCTTAATTCTCTATTAGTTCTAAACATGCATGAGCCAATTGTGGACCAACAATCAAACCATGTGATGCCAAGAACTTGAGTTTCTAGATACCAATGGATGCAAACAAACCAAAACATGTTCGGACAAACACCAGTGGCTACAATCAGGAAGAATTTTCGATCGCCTTTTGTCAAACAATAGGTTATCTTGTTTGGACGAATTGATCAGTCAATGGGTTATCTTGTATGTGGAGAAGAAAAAGGCAAGATCGGAGTGAAAAAATGATTCTCAAAGTACATGAGGGTTCCCCAACTAAACCAAAAACTGAAAAACATATTATTTACAGAATTTGGTTCATTACTCATATCAGATTTAATTTGATATTAGAATCGAGGCTTTGTGGAGCAAATTTGTGTCGACGATCGGCACATCAAGGAGACTACAACACGTCGACGGTCGACACGTGAAGGAGACGACGGCATGGCTGTCAGCAGGCGATAGCATTGTAGAGAGATGTAGCTTGGGTTTTGTTTCTATGATGAATGGAAATGGGCAAACTGTGAAAGTGGAAGGCAAAAAGAGAAAGGGATCAAGGTTACAAAATTTCAATTTATATTTTAGGTATAATTTTAAAAAAATAATAATCTTCAAACAGGCTAGCCTGACCCGAACGTGATTGGCCTGCAGGCCTGGTCAAATGACTCGGGTTTTATTTGAGTCTTTATTTTTTTGGTCCAATCCTCCTAAATTTCAAGTAACAGTCCATCCATATTAATCATAATTAGGGTAAAAAATGCCCTTTAACCCATTAAACAAATACACTTTGTAGCCTTAGATGAAGCCAAGCAGCGGGCATCAAATAAGGTATCTTTCTTTGGGAGGACATTTTAACCTAAAAATTGGGAGCTTCTTTATGCTTAATTAGCATAACACCCAACTTAATCATGTGGTCTATTGTGAAGTTATAAATGGACGTCGCTCAATTTTTAACCATGCATTAAATGACTCAACAAAGTTAATGGTCATTTTGTTCCATCTTTCTTTGAGAGAGTATATAATAAATAGGTTGTTTTAACCTAAAAAGGGGGAGCTTCTTTATGCTTAACTAGCATAGTACTCAACTTAATCATGTGGCCTATTACGAAGCTACAAATAGACTAATGTCGCTCAATTTTTAATCATACATTAAATGACTCGACAAGGTTGGTGGGCATATTGTCCCATCTTTGTTTTATGAACTTTGACATGACTTAATGTTCAGGTGCACCTTCTTCTACCCATCTAACTAAAGCTTGATTACAATTTCGGAGTTTGAACATGCAAACATTGTAATTCGACTCTAATGTTGCAATGTCGGCATTTTCCAGACGCCCCAAAATCCCAGGTCCATTAACAACCCACAACCCGCAGACACCTTGCTCATACCAAGAGACTCATACATGAGTAAAAATGGTCACTTAGGCTCATACATCAATACTCACCAAAAATCATACCAAATATATTGCCATAGTTCAAGAGTTTATTACATCACTCTTAATACTAACATATATTAAGATTTACAATGTTAATACATGTTATACAAAATAAATACCAAAGCCACAATCCGACTTTCTTCTCAAAAGCGACTTAATGGGCTGTCTGCCTTCCCGAACACTCTCATAATTAAATAATGGACCGGATGTGTGCAAACAATGCCTAGTAGTTGAATTATCCTACATGGGTTACTCCCCACCTAAGTGCACATGCAATGATTCAACATAAACACATTCAAGAAAATACATGATCCTACTTGAATGTCTACATGCTCAATCTCATGTCTCGAGTCCTCATCGACTTCCTCATACATGTCTAAGCTGAATGTGAGAAAAAAACATTGTTTTCAAACAAAAGATTTTTGTTCTCGAAAACGTACTATCTAGTTTCGGTAAATATATTTGACTGCCCTCCGAGGCAAATTGCTGAATCATTTTTCTGAAACAATCATGGGTCAACCTCCGAGATTTAACTGTCACCACCGTCTACGTGAATTCTTCTGAAAATCTCCTTGAAATACTCACAACCATTTTCCATTTTTCTTTCCTTTCATGCCATGCACTACACCTAATTTTCTAGGTTGCCCTGCATATGAAATGCATTGCGCCATTTCCAAACAATTCATGTTAATATATAAATCATGTATGTGATAACATAATTTACTCACATGCATCATGTCATTCAATTCACATACTAGTCACATGTTATTTATTCTTATCAATAACATCAAAATTAGCTCACTTGAGCTAATCAACAATCCAATGGCTTACACACAATTATATTTTATATAATTAAACCTCATGTTAACACATTAAATTCCATGCATTAACATTTCTTTCACACAATTTAAGCCATCCAATTCAAGCAATATTTTTGTTTACAACACATATAGACCATTTTCTGGCCCATAAACCTAGACTGCCTTTTAACAGCCTTAATGAGCAAAGGGCTTTCCGTGGACAAATTTCTCACCTAACATCTGGCTTTCACTCAGGGAACCAACCATGGTCATTTCCAAATTTCAACACTCCAAACCATAATTTATTGCATAAATTATAACACATGGACCAATAACAGTCCAGACCACCTTGACCCATCAAAACAATCCCAAATTTTTATACTTCATTCCGACTCAGGATCGATCAACCCGCCACTCACTAGCCAAATTAACCAAATCATTCATAAGGCTCTTAAAATCGAAAATAACCGAGTAAGAGAAGACTTCTACCTCTTGGGGGGTTGCTCTAAACTCCCCAAAACTCCAAGTACAACGCAGAGTCTGCTCGTAGAACAACTTTGCTTTTTGGTCCGATCGAACCGAAGGTCCAAAGCCGGAAACTGTAGATAAGTCAGAATTTTTCTCTAAACTCCCTTCATTTTCAAAACTGCTCTCCACTCTCTCTACTGCCGGATTCCAGCAAAAATGGAGAAGAGAAGTCTCCTTTTGTTCCCCTCTTTGCCACATGTCCAATTGTTATTGGTTGGTAAGATTCTTTATCTATTTAATCCACAAACTTTGGATTTCCCTCCAATTAGGAGGTGCCACATGTCACCCATGGGCCTCACACTTGAGCTCAAGTTGACTCATTATGCACCTAACACGTGGCACACTGTGAGCCACTCAAAATGCGCCAAAAGTCCCACACTACGCTCGTTGCCTCGAAAAACGTGCAAATTCCAACTGTCTCGGAATTCGAAGAAATTCGATGTGGTAGCTAGATTTCGCAGACGCATCTCCAACCCGAATCTGCTTTGTCATCCGAAACTAGAAAATTCGACTTTGGACCAAAATTACCATTTACCATTTTTCGAAAATAGAAATTTCTCAGTTTTACAATCTATCGGTTTCATTTAAGGCATTTTCTTTACCCATGTTCCTCTTATATGCCTACTAAGTAAATTATCAAAATTCTCCTTTAAGTGACAATAACAATATGCATGATTGTCAACTCCAAAAATCTCAGGAACACTTTGCAATAGGGCAAGATGCCTATAAAAAAATATTCACAGTTTCTTTATTTCCAACCACATTTTTTAGATTTGGTAAGAATTAGGATCAACCTTCATAATTCTCTGACCCCACAACTCCAAATGCTAGTGGGAACATGGAGTCATTAGCATCATATGAAGTTGTTGAAAATAATGCACCACCATAAGGACCACTCATGTGGGATGAGTTAATAGATATGATAGGATGACATCCCATTAAAAAGCCTTCAATTGAAATTGAATGTGCAATGAAGAGTTGTTTGAAATGTCCATCTCTTGATTGTGTCATCTTAACAATGGTTTATAGATTAGTTTGGATGACTCTCTCACACATCCAAGGCAATAGTTTGTAATAATTTTTCGGAAGGCTGTAAATTCGCTCTTTTGTTTTCTCCTTCATTTTCCAAACCTGACTACTAGTTAATCGCATCCTATGTTGTCTTATGAAGTGTTTATAAATTTGATGAGGTTGATATTCAAGAGTGAATCAGATAACATTATCAATTACCAATAAGACACGAGTGGATTTAACAAAAAGTTGGCAAGGGCAACATCTTCTAGCGTATGGTTATGGAAATTCCGAAAAGTATGAATTTGAACCTCGTTAGATGACCCAATTGCATGACATGTAATTTTGCATGAGCATTCAACAACTATACAAACAACAATCATGTGCTTGGTACAATTTCTCTTAAAATAATATCAAATCGCCCAACTAGAGAGAGACAATACATAACATCTCGAAACTTTGAAGCAATATTAGTGAAGGTATGACCACTACCCATAGTTGCATTTTTAAACCACCTAAAGTGAAGTTTACCGAGATTTGATCCCGCACATCTTTGGAAAAACCCTAATGAATTAAATGCAACAAACCTATTGAAGATGTCCATACGAGTTGTCACATTCACATCAACAGGAGACGTAAATACATGTGTGGAATTAAAGGCAACAAGCTTCTAATTTTAAAATCTAAGTTTCCAACTTTCAAATTTCAAGATTCAAATTCAAAATTTAAAATAAAAATTCATAAAACCATTTGAATTAGATTAAAATATCTGTTTTTTTTCAAATGTCTTTGAAATCAATTTTTCAATTTTCAAATTAGTTTTTCAAAAATTCCAAATCACATGATTAATCTATAATTCCAGTAAAATGGAATCCTATGAATTCAGCATGTGATCTTTAACTCGTTTTCTAATTTGGTCATGAATACTCTATATTGGTTATTGAACTAATATGATTTTCAATTGATAGCACTCTTGATTCTCCACCAAGGTATACATTATTTCCTTATGATTTGAGTCTGTTTATTCACTTATTTATTATTTTCTTGATTTCTCGGAATCTAAAGTTGATTAATTGATTGCCATATTTTTAATTTATTTAGTTTAGGACTCTCGATCTTTAGGACTTAAAGAGTGCCACGTTTATCGTACATATCTCGAGTAAGAACTCCGACCTTCGAACCTGGGATTCAATTTTTCTTAGACTTACTTTCCAAGGGTCATATTTAGAGTTTTATTTCTTATTTTGTTTTCTTTTTTAAAATAAAACAAAAATTATTGACAACTCCAAACAATTTTCAAAAATAGGCTTTCTCAAATACAAAAGAGTCTCGCTAAGAGAAAACACATATAGCCAAAAATGTTGTGTTCATACATATATTTTAAATTTTTATTTTAAAATTTAAATAAATTAAAAGTTTACTTTAAAACAAACAATTGAATACTTAATTCTATTAAGTACTATTTAAAATAAAAGCTTTATTTACACACTATTTATAACAAAAGTTTTATTCAATATTAATTAAAAAACAAAAAAACAAATGTAACCTTAGACTTTAGGCAAAAGCAACTACTATTTTATGTTGATCCTGCCTTGAAGTTAGGCCACGCGTGATTAGTTAAGGTGAGAGATCTGATTTGAAGCTGGGAATCTTTGTAGAGATTTTCTTATCTTGAAACCGACTTTCACTTTTTGACATGGTTAATATGAAAGCTAGAAATCTCCACCAAGCCTCCTTGAATTTCTTTAGCACCTCTACACGCATTATTAATTAGCTTCTGTCGACAATTTCCGACGTAACTTTGAAATCATCCTTTCCCTTGGAGTTGGCCCACATATCTAAACAAAGGAGAAGTTATGAGAATTTATATATGTTTGGAGAACACCGACAGAAAACAAATGTGAGCACAAATATGATAAATTTCGTGAACCCATTAATGATTAGAATATCATGAATGAAACCTTGACTTGGATGACTATATTTCCACAGCCTCAAATTAGAGTTATGTGATGTTAAAACAAGAACTAAGTTGGAAATTTCTCCATTCATGTTCCTTTCTTATTTCTTAATTATTAGGAAATCTCCCCTTAGCTGTCATACAAGAATTATTTTTAATCATCTTATATATATATACTGATTATACCTTGATACATCTCAACACATTTTAGGTTATGTTTGGAAAGAAAATTAGAAAAAGAAGAAGGAAACAATATAAGGAAAAGAATATAAATTTTCTTATTCCATTATCTATAAAAATTAAAGGAAAAAATAAGAATAGTGAATCTGTGTTATAATTTTCTTTATGTAATATTTTATAGGTTAATTATATGAATGGTGTCTCAATTTTTCATTTTTTTATTATTTTACATCTCATTTTATTTTTTTAATTATGTCTAAACTTTTTTGAAATTCTTTCTATTTGGTATATCAACTTTAATTTTATTCAATTAAGAGTCTAAACTTTTTTATTTTTTTTTATTTTGATGTTTTAATTTTATTTTTGTTCAATCAAATATCTAAACTTTTTTATTTTTTCTAATTTGATGCCTCAATTTTTTTTCAATCAAATGTTTAATCTTTTCATTTTTGTTCAATGAAGTATTTAACCCGAATGAGCTCAAAATAGTGCTGCGCCACTCACTAGCCCAAATGGAGTAGCAAGCCTCATAAAACACCCAAATGCTCGTCGCCAAAACGAAAGCCCAAATCCACTCACTCCCAAAGGCCGATGATATGGATAACGGGGCGCCCACATCCCAAATCGACTAAATCTTGTCAATAAGGGAAACAAGATAATTCCCACACATATCCCGCAAATCCAATCAAATCTCACCACAAGGAAACAGATAATTTCAATAATATATTATCCCAACCAACTGGTCCACTTAAAAAGGAAGGAGGATAATTTCAATAAACTATTCCTTCCAATATCTCTTTCTAAATCCGATAGTGCAATAAATATCCCATCCAATGGTTAACTCTTACCACCCCCAAATTGAGAATAATATACACTATAAATACGTACACCCCACTAAGTGAAAGGACGCACTTAGACGCACAATTATGCAAACACATTCGCCCCAAGTAGTCTCTCTTTTCCTTAGTTAAACTGACTTAAAGATCTGAAAGGGGGCCACTCGCATTGCCCGCCGACCCCCTTCTCTTTGTTTTGGAGTGCACGACTCAAGGTTTGCGTGACGCAGATGGCAATAGCCATACTTCGGGCCCAGACGATCCGTGACGCCGCATCCCCGCCACAAACAACCGGTCCACTTAACACCCCCACACGCTCCAAATTTAGCTCCGGTTTGAAAAAAAGCATCATCCAATAAAAAGTACTTATTAGGAAAAATTGAATTTGAATGATCTTCTGCTTCATATAAAATAAGGAAATAACTTAAATGACCTTTAAAAATGTGAAGTGACAATATTATCATTTTCACATTAGGGTTTTACTATCTATTTGTTACAATAAAAAATAAATTGATAAAATTGACTATAGAATTAAGATAAAAATTATATTTTTTTTCTTAAAAAATAAAATATAACAATTTTAAAAAACAATTGTTAATTATCTTCTATTATTTTCACTTGTTTTCTAAGTATTATGTGAAAAAAAAATAATAATTAAAAAACATTAGATATTAAAATTATTTTTAAAATAATTAATATACTTATATTTATTTATAATAGCCAATATAATCAATTTTTGTACGGTAATGAATAAATAGAAAAAACCCTAATATGAGAATGATAATATTGTTATTTCAGCTTGTTAAAGATTATTTAAGTAATTTCATCATTTTTATATTATAAAAATGTTATTTTGATGTAATTTTTACTTATTCAAATATTTTAATAAGCTTTTATATCATGAAACACTTGATTAAACAAAAATTAAAAGTTTAAATTTGATTGAACAAAAAAATTGAGATACAAAAATAGAAAAAGTGGAAAAGTTTAGACATTTGATATAACAAAATAAATTGAGGTACAAAATAGAAAATCAGATGAAGTTACTTGATTGAAAACATGTACCCGCATTAAAATAGAAAAAAAAGGGAAAAACTGAGACACAATTTATGTAATTAACCCTATTTTATAAGAATAAAAGAATTTTAAATTATATATATATAAAATTGGGAATCAAACATTATATAAATATAGTGTAAAATACATTAATTTTTATGATATTTTCTATAATATATTTTTTATATTTTCTCCTCTCCGCATTTTTCATGCCAGTCAAACTCTAGAAAAATGATTCTCCACATTAATTTTTTCCATTGGAGAACCAATTAAACATAACCTTAAGTCTTAATGTCCAATATCTCTTTTTGGATAGGCATCATGTAGCAGTAACATACATTTTTATCAAGTAGATCCTTACAGCTTATCAATGTCAATCAAATCTCTTGCCCCTAAATGGTTCAATTATGTCCTTCCTTTGATACAAGACTCAACCATGTTTAATAAAAAAACAGGTACTATAGAGCACTTTACTCCGTGTTCACTCAAAAACTATTCAAGTAACCAAAAAATGGTATAAGTATAACTTATGTCCATAGCTCAAGTGCTAAACCTTTGCCGTTAAAAAAACAAGCAAAGGGCATAAGGAAGGTGTATTATGTTCTAGTCCGAGAGAGTTTATTGAAACTACAGTGAATTAAAAAAAAGAAAAGTATGACTATATGAACCGTACAAGTATAAGATAATTTACAATTATAAATGTTTGAAACTGTATGTTAAGACTTAACTAACACAAAGTAAGAGCGAGTCCATCAATTTCAAGCACCTCGGCAGAATGATGAGTTTCGTTTCTGTGGTAGGCGAAGGAATGTCTTCAGGGTTTCTTCTTTCCTTAACCCATCTACCATGACCATTGCGTACCAGTCCCTTGTTAGCAAACTGATACCAAGCATGCGGAATCCTTAACTCATCCACTAACATATCGCAAGCCTTGTTCACCAGAGCAAAATCTCTCCGAGCATCTTCCCTGAACGCCGACGATCTGCTATGGAATCCATCAATGAGGTGAAGATAAGTTCCAGGCCAGAAACCCAGGAAGATTGAACCCCGCTTGAGGTAAGGGGAAGACTGCACGTCGAGCTTCAGCTCGGCTCCGACATGGGTGTACACCCATTTCAGCGTTCCTGTTATGTCGTCGAACTTCTGTAAGTTTTCATTGAACACAAGCCCCGGCATGCGAGGGACTATGTCTTGCTTCACCACCATCCGTAGGGTTTTTACTCCCAGCTGGTGCAGTTCGTCCCGGAAAGCAATGTTCCCCACCCTCGGCGCCCCGAATGATATTACGCTGATCGGGAGGCCTGGAAGAGCGGCCGCCGCTTCGTATGCGTTGAGGAGCCCCAAGGCACCGCCTAGGCTGTGTCCGGTTATGGTTAAGCTCAAATTTTCACCTTTTTGCTTGAATAGCTCCACTAGCCTTATTACTTCTTTCATTACTTGTTCCGAGGCGCTTGATTTATTGTACCTAGAAGATTCCCTCTTGGATGTGTATATGCTGAGGAAGCCATGCTCGACTTTAGCTTCTCCGTCTCCGAATTGATCTAGCTTCCTCTGAAGATCCTCGTACCATTCCGACGGTGCCACCGTCCCCCTCCAAGCCACGACGATGTCTCTCCGCCCGATCCTCCGCGATTCTTGATCGTCGCTGACTGCGACGTAGCCCATCCAGTTGGAATCCTTGCTCCATGAGTCGAGGAGGTGGGACCGTTCCAGCCATCGGGGGACGTCGATGTGGGACATGGCGTAGATGTACTTGCTCACAATGTAACCGTTTTTGTGTAGGCCTAATTCTTTGAAAAGGTTATGCTCGTTGTGTCTGCAGCTCCCGCAGTACTCTGAGAATGAATCGAAGTCGAATGCGTCATAAGTTGCCTGCGCGAATTCTCCGTACTTGACGATCTCTCTGCGCAGCCAAGGTTGAAGGGGGTCTAGAAGATTGTCCCAATCATGGCAGCCATGGATTTCGCCCCATTTTTCCGATATATCTTCTTTGGGAGAACATGTCGGAGTGGAGTGTTTTTCATCGATGAGAGAAATACTACTCGAAATCCAAGAGTCGGTTCTTGGAGGGGTGTCTATGTGGAGACGGAGTAGGTCTGAAAGTGGACGGATAGACCGAGGCGTTCTGCTGTTTGTAGCGTAAGCAGCTTCCTTGAAAGTTGCGGATAAGGAAAGTCTGCTTAGTGCGGCGGTGGTGAGCCACCGGGAGGTGGTGGTGGATGGCGGAGGATGAGACTGCTTGCATGGCGGCACTCAAGACGGTTTCTGCTGAATCTGAGAGTTGGAATGCACAGGAGATATATATTATATAGTCATGAGAAAGAGTTGAATCAAACGTGGTTTTGAACTATTCCTCACGCGTTGGGAGTATGATCACGTCTGCTTAGATCTTGACTCTTTACCATATGTTAAACTTTAGACCTTTGTTTTAAGGAAAATATCATGACTGCCATCAAGACTTTATGCCTGTTTTTGAAACCACAAGGACACCATTTCAGTGTTGTTGTTATTTCTCTAAATTAATAAATTTAGTTTGTTTCTTATATATGAATTTAATGTTTTTATGTTTTCTTATTTTTTAAAATTAAAAATTAAAAATCAAACCTTTTTACGTGTTTTCTTTGTTTCCTTGTTTTTCAAACCAAAAAACAATCTTCAAAAAACTCTTAACAAATAGGGCCTATACCTGGGTCTGTTGTTCCTAAGTTTTCCTACTATTATTTATTTTTTATGAAAAATAGAGAATTATATTCTAAATTTTCCTAACATCAACCAACGATTACTTTAAAAAAAAAAATGGAAAATTATATTTTAGAGATATTTGGGTTTCAAAATTTAGAAATGACCATGTAACCTTAAAATTTGCCAAGTAGTTGAAATTTTAATTAAAAATTTATGGCCTAGATTCACTTTATTTATTTTATTATTAAATATATAAATTAACAAATTAATTAAAAAAACAAATGAAACTTAGGTCACTATAACTTTATAAAAATATTAAGTTTATATTTGAAAATATTTTTAAAAAAAGTTTTAAAATAATTTAATATTTAATAGGATTAAATCAATTTTTCAATTTGAAAATACTAAAGGTTTTATATGAATTCTTTTGCAGATCATTACCACAATGAAATTACTAATATTTTATTAGAAGAATCTCATATATGTTAACTTTGAAGGTACATTTGTCATTACAAACTTATATCTTTTATAAAAAAAATTGAAAAATATGGATTGTTTATGAATTTTGATGGCAACTACTCTCATAAAAACATTATTCTTCAAATATAAAAGAATTGTTAGTCCCCGACAACGGCGTCAAAAACTTGATATACACCTATCAAGTTTTTGGCGTCGTGCAAGAGAATTAGTGTTTTTATTAATATTGATTTGAAATAGTTTTACTCTACTTTGGATATAGTTAGTCTTATTTTATTTTCCTTTTCTATTTTACTTTGATTTTTTTTTTTTTTTGTAGGTTTAAATCACAATGGACCCTTTCATTCATTAATAAATGAATAGCCTTCTAATCAACTACTAAGAATGCAACACCACAATGAGCATCAAAGAAGAGTGACAACTGAAGTGAGGAGTCAAGTGTGGCAACCATATGCATCAATGGATTATGTTTAATATGGAGGTACCCTATACTTGAACTATCATAATTTTGAATATGGAGACACCACCAAAACACCTCATGGAATACAAGCTACACCACTCTTCAAACTCCACAAGTCTAAAGATCAAGCTCTAAAGAAACAGTATGACCAATAGCAAGAAGTCATGCTTAATTAGACCTGGGTGGTACAAGAATTTTTCAAGATAAAGATAAAATTGACTATTCCTTCGAGCTGGCTGTCAGGTTTCTTTGACCAAAATGAGGAAAAACACTCACCAATAATAGAATGCAAAGTTAGAAATAATGGCTGAATAGAAAGAATAGTAACAAATCAACATTTAAGTTCACTCAAGAAGGAGGCAAACACAACACCCACAAGATATGAGCCAATTATTATGAGAGGATGAACTGGAGGCCACTCATAATAGGTCAATCATTTAAAAATGATGATTCACTGGAAGAAGACACAGCCAGATGCCCCAAATCCACCACTACAAAGATTTAAGAATAGGATAATCAATGTTTCATGAACCACCACGAGAACAACCCAAGTGAAGGAATGATATATAGTTATTAAATAACAATGGACAGAGAATATACAAAAATGCTCTCTCCAAAAAACACAACAAAGAGAGCTTATGATCTGTTCCTTAGTGAATAACAAAGATCAAGAAACCATATGGAATAACAAAGAAAACCACCTCAAGAGGTAATGAAGAACCTATGTTTTCAAAATGGAATATATGTTTTGAACCCAGCTGTGATTTAAAGATTTATTCAAACTTTTTCCAAATCATACACAGAGGTGTTAGACAAAGTTGGGTGACCATTCTAAAGAGATGCATTCATGGTAGAGATGGTGATAGAATTGAGATTATGAACGAACCTTCTATACCCAAGAGAGGCACCAGTTGTTGTTTAAGAGTCAGGCTACACCGCTGTACTAAACAAAGAGAGAAAACTGAAAAATAAATGATCTTCAATCCATCATAATCCAAGATGCTAATGGGGCATAAAGTCCTCAAGCCCTGAATGGATAGAGGTGGGAATTACCAACATATCCAGAAGCTAGAAACAAGCTTGATTCATAAAAACTTATAAACTTTAGTAGGCAACTCAAGCATTAGTAATATTTTTCCTTTTTTCCATTTCTTTGTTAGCTGATGTTTGGTTTTTGTTAAATTTCTTGTCGACTGTATTAGTTTCTAGTTTTGTTTTTTTGGTTTTATTCATGTTACTATAGTGAGACTTGAAAGATGTTGTATCTGATAGCTTCAAGGAAAATTCTGAGTTTCAGAATTAGTTTTCTGTATTCTTCCTATTTTTCAAGTCTCATACTCATTTGAACTCATTTGAAACTAAGCTCAACCTCTCTTAACACCTTTATTTCTTCACAGAAACTATTCATCCTTCTCCATCCTCTAGTCCCCCTTTCTGCCTTCATTTTGAAAGTTTATAATTAAAAGAAATTATATACATTTGTTGTGGAGTGCTCTTGTATTGAAGATAGATGAATATGAAGAATCACATCATCAAGAAAGGGTCAGAGGCCAGATAAAGAGTTTGTCAAGTTGTGCATCATACTTTTTAAGATTAAAATTTCATTGGGAAGATTTTTGCTTTATGATATTAGACACAACTCAGTCTGCAAGGGGTCAGGTATTCATTGAGCAAATTACATGATCACCAGAGGTTAGTGGTTCTTCTGCTTTATTTCATCGAGGACAATGTTCATAGAATAAAATTGGGAGAGTAAATTGAGAATTCAAAATAAATAAAGAATAATTCAAAATCCAACCTAGTATCTCCTTACTGTTTAGAAGTATTTTTAGTTGTTTATTACACATTTGCATGTGTTTTTATTTTATTTTGTTTGTTTGTCCTATATAGAGTTAAGAGTTCAGGAATTGTTGGGAATGTTTTAAGGTAGCTTCAAATTGCTTTCTGAAATAATCAGATGTTCTTTGGTATTCATCTAGATTTGAGTGTATTTTGTGTCGGGAGATTTGAAGCTAATAACCTCATTCTTGTGAACGTTTCAATAGACCTCAATGATAATAATTGTGTCCTATTATATACTTATTCAACCTTTAGTCTCAATTTTAAATCCAACTAGAGACCTTGAACCCCCATAGTGATAGATACTGAATAAAAAGATAGATTGCTAATGAGCTCCAACCATTTTTAAAGAAAAAGAAAAGAGATGAAGAAAAAGTAAGAAAGAAGAAATGTAAAAGAAACAGAGGAAAGAAAGAACAAAGAAAGAGTTATCAAGGTGTTTGGTTTATAGAGTGTTCAGAAGTTCAAGAGAATAAATGCTCTGCAATTTTACAACCAAAATAGTGTTAATGATCCCAAGTATGAGACATTTTCCAAAACCCTTAAGATTGGCTTTCCACTTTGAAGCCTTGATGTTAAAAACAAGTTTCCATCATATCAGTTAATTTTCTCCAAAAGTGGGACTGAGCTCTAAAAAGGGAAGAGATCTAAACACCATTGATATCCTATTTCTGATTTATGGTTGAATAAGTGTCCTTCAGCAAGTCAAATGTTCATCTTGATTAGGTCAAACTATCAGACTATAAATGGAGCAAGTAAAGAAAATGCGTAAATTCCTATATATAAAGTAAATTTCAATTGTTTATTTAGATTGCTAATCACCTATTAGATATAAAGTTTTGCAATGAAGATGGTGTCGGTTTAATGAATTAAAGATTGAAAAGAAGTCGCCTTAGGTACATCAGGATCTAAGAAACCTTCGCTGTGTCGGTTTATCGAGGCCTAACAAATAAAATAGCCTATTTTTTACCTAATTTAGAGGTTGAAAAGGAGAGCTCAAAGGATCTAATAGTGAGTGATAAACGAGCAAGATCGTTTAGGCTTGAGGAAGCCCCCTTGGGTGGAAACACTTAGGCTTTTCTCAAGAGCGAAAAGTTTGAGGAAGAAGAAGACGACAGAAAGAGGCCGGAGCCTAATGCCAAATTTGTTTTATCTCTTCCTTTTATGTTTTTCTTTTGATAGTTGTAATTTATTTTCTAATTTATGTTTTTAGTTAGTTTTAGGTTTAGATATATCCAGAGCATGATTGTATGAATATCTCATAATTTTATTTATTATAATGCTTTATTTCAGCAAATATATTAAGTATTTACTGCTTAATGCTTGTAGTATTTATTAATATTTGCATGCTTGACTTGTGGTTTGATTCAAGATCTGATAAGGAGAATTAAACTAGACTATTGAAGGATCAACTATCTAATTATCATGATAGATATAAATGAGATTAGAAAGTATTAGATTTCTGTGGATTTAATCGTATCCTGGGCTATAATAATTATGCAGACAAGAAGATAACATTTCTATCAAGAGATGCGGATGCTAGAGAGAAATTCGTAAATACATTAGTGAAATCGCTATCTTCGTGATGAAATTGATAATTGATTAATTGAGTTATGAGATTTATACATAATTGTTTAGGTGAAATCTATGCCCTATGGTCTTTTAGTATTTATACAAATCTTGCATGCTTTGATTAGTGTCTTTGAGTTTTTCTACAGATTTTTCATCATCCTAATAGAGTTTAGGCTAGATTAGAATCGGTATTTAATAACCTAGTTTTTTGTAAGATAATACTCTTAATTTCATTATATTATTTGAGGTAATACGTGCATTTACGTATATAGATGTATTATTTTATATACACGCATTCACATTTAACAAGTTTTTGATATCATTACCAAAGAATTTATGCTTTTATTAATATTGATTTGAAATAACTTTACCCCATTTAGAGAATTTCACAGTCTTATTTTATTTTCCTTTTCATTTTACTTTCAATTTTCAAATCTAACTTTGCTTTAAGAGTCGGAAAAGAAAAAGGTATTATCGTAATAAACTAATGAACCTACTTTCCGTACCACCAACATTGACTTCAAACGCCCAAACTGTCAGCGTTTCCATGTGCTCCGTGTGTGGACTGCCTCAGATTCAGTCCACGTTACCACCCATTCTTAGAAGCATCGTGATTACAGGGGCCCCACGAATTTTTAATCACCGTTCATTTATTACTAACCTTAATCCCATCAGATTAAGGGCTGATGCCAGGTGACAGGGTACGATAGTCATCTGAGATTGACTAAAGAAAAGAAAGACATTTTCAATAAACAAATCTTAAATCTATTTAGACAGTTACACTAATCCACCCGTACAATCCTTAATTTATTTGACTCGTTCTTCCATACTATTATGGAGAATAATTGGTCGTGTTTAGACTTAACAGACTTCTACTAATTTATCATTTTACTTTTAACTTTTGTCTAATGTCTAATGAGGGTGGTTACGGTTACCCCAGCCCCAAACATTAGAAGTCGTCTCCCCAGGGGTCAGTCGAATTAACGAAGACTTTTGTACCCAACTATTAAATAGCACATTCATCTCAAATCTTATTATATTAAAGTTTTGTATAAATTAACTAAGTAAATATCTTATAAATTTACGAGAATACGGAGATAATACATTAGTATATTTTGTATAAATTAATTCATAAAGTTAGTTTTTTCTATATAACATTATATATATATATATATATATTATGATTTCTTAACTTTACTTGTTCGTATTCATAAAAATGAATAACGATTTAATATTTTCTATAATAAAAATATTTTTTATCTGTAACAACTTGAGAAGAAAAATTAAACTGTTATTGATACTAGATTAGGAAGAGTCTTCTAAATCACATAATTTTATGAAACTTCGTATGAAATTTGTCTGGTAACGAAGAGAATAGTTGAAAGCATGGTGTACGTAATATTGATGTCAATTTATTGTTTTAAAATGATATTATTATACTTTAAAAAAATGAATATTATTATAATTGCAGTTCAGGATGCTGTTTAACAATCGTTCCAACTGTCTGCTTTGACTTTAGGGCCAATTTCATTTAGACAATTAGGACGTACTGCTAGTGCAAATGTTTTTCAAAATAATATCATGAAGCCCAGAGTGTCTATCAATAATGCCATGGTGTACTGACTAAACCTACAAACTCCAATATCACTTGATATTTTTTTAATTGGATTAAGCTTGGGGGTTAGAAAGTTTAATTTGTTAGAAAGAAAGGTAGATATAATGGAGAAGAGAAACACGTTCTAATATCATTTTATATAATAAATTATCTTGAAAATAGAAATAACAAGAATATGAATAATACAAGAAGATTCAAAAGTTCTCGAACTTTTGTCCAAATATTTCATTTCGATTTTAAGAAATGTTTAAGGAAGTAAAATGAAAATAGTCTTGAGATTGATAAAGCCTTTTCACTTTTCTGCATAAGATTTCAAAAGAAGAAAAGTCATATTTATAAACAATCTTAGGGGGTTGAAAATGTACTGTGGAGAAGAAGACTTCTTGTCTTCTTTAACCTCTTGAGATTGTAACATCTTAAAACACAAATATATGTTTAATTAACATATTGAACATATAATAGGGGTGTACCGGATTAGAACTTTTAGCTTTAAGTGGGATGACTTTTATAAAATTTGATAGATTTTTATAGACTTTTGTAAACTTTCATAGAGTTTGTAAATGTATGAATGATTTTCATAGACTTTTATAGACTTTTGATCGATTTTTTGCAGAGATATTAGATTAGTCTTTTGTAGATATTGATAGATATAAGTGTGTGTTTCATATTAGAGTCCTTGATGTTCGAATTGCTTGACTTTAGTATTGTATATGAAACAAACCTGTGGGACTTAGTATGTGTAGAGTAGATATAATATATTTACAATAAACTAAAAACACACAATATTTTACTTGGTTTGACAACCTGTCTACATCAACGGGGTTGTCCCCAGATGTAAAGATTTCCACTAATCGGATTCAAGGTTTATAATTAGTCTTATGTGGTAACAGACTCACTCAATACCCACGACCCTTCTTGAAACTAATCAATCATTGTGGAATTCATAATGAACTTCCATTCTTCTCCTCTAGCATTGCACACTCATACCCACATTACATCAATATAAGATGAAGAAAATAAAGAACATCATTTTTCACCAAAGGTTAAAGGCTTTTAACATGAAATACCTCAACTAAGTATTTGCACTACGCACTCTCTCATCACGTTTGATCTTCGCTTGTTCTTCTTCAAGCTCTACTCCTCAAAATTCGTGATAAGAACTTCAAATGCCCTTGAATTTATATCATTGCTAATCGCTTGAAGTCTAGATACAATGGGTCATTGTCCCAATATGACTCTAATTTCATCTTCTTATTTTCTATTCTTCCTTAAGTCACACAACAAAAATAAGGAACCTGTCGCATCAAGAATCCTCATCGTAATAAAAACTTAAAAAGTTTCTAATTTTGGTCATTGTTTTAGACTTCCTGATCTATGAGATGCGGATTGCGTCCACTTGCCAAATAGATCTCGTGCCCATCTACATTTCCTTTGTAAGTTCGTCCAAGTCAATGCACTCACGTGCTTCCCACTGTTTTGCTTCTGCGACATCTCATGTCCGCACGCCTCGCAACAAGATAGCCTTAGTCCGAACTACTTCCTAGTCCTACCAGGGGCTTAACTTCTATTTCATCAAATCTTCATTAAGCTCGATCTCTGAAGTAGCTATCTTCTTATAAAACCCTTAAGACGAAGATGTGGACAATTTCAAACCCAACAAATATTGATAGACTTTTATAAACTTTAAATAACTAGAAGAAATTCATATTTTTAATAAAAATAAATAAAAGTAAAATATCATAATTAAATAATTTTGTTTAACAAAAGTATCAAAGTTATTTAAAATAATATTTTCCAAGTTAAAACATAAAAAATAAACCCAAACACGGTTTTTCTATGTGAAAACATAAAAAGAAAAAAAGAAATTGTTATTAAAAATTAAATTTTAAAATATTTTGAGAAGTTGGAGCACAACACATGTCTTGGTATTACCAAGATTGGTAGTTATTTGCAGAGTGTGATCCAGTGGGAATGGGTATGGGGCCGTTTTTATCCCAAAAGAAGAGGCGTCGATCGCTTTAGTGAAAATTGAGGAAGCAAGCGAAATGGCTACCTATGACAATTTTATGATACCAGAGTGCTTGAAAACCCTGGAGCATTATCTCATGTTCAGGATTTCATTCTCTATACTAATCATCAAGCTTTGAAGTACTTAAGTACATAGAATAAAATTAGAAGTGATATGCATGCTAGGTGGTCAGCTTACATAGAGAATTCCCTTATAAGCTTGTCCATAAATAAGGACAACAAAATAGGGTGGTAGATGCATTAAGTAGACGAGTGGCTTGAAGGGAGAACCTGAGCTGAGACAGTAGGTTTTGAGACATTGACGGAATTGTATGCAAACGATGATGACTTCAAAAAGGTTTGGACAACTTGTGTGCATAAACCACCTTGTGATGATTTTTATATAAATGATGGGTTTCTCATGAAGAGTGGGAAGCTTTGTCTTCCTCGCACTTCACTTCGTGAGAAGATCAATAGAGACTTGCATGGTGGTGGTTTAGCATGTCATCTTGGAAGAGATAAAACCATTGAATCCTTGTAGTATAGGTACTATTGACCTAGATTGAGAAGGGATGTGACTACTATTGTGTTGAGGTGCTATGTATGTTAAATGATGAAAAATCAGACTCAAAACATAGGGTTATACATGCCATTACCCGTTCTTGATGCTATATGGGAGGATCTTTCTATGGGCTTCATGTTGGGTTTGCTGCAAACTCAACGAGGTATGAGTTCTGTGTTTGTTGTGGTTGACAGGTTTTCTAAGATGGCATATTTCTTGCCATGTAAGAAGACTGCACATGCATCTTCCATAGCTAAACTATTCTTTAGGGAGGTTGTGAGGTTGCATGGAGTGCCAAATACTAACATATGATCATGACACTAAGTTCCTTAGTCACTTTTGGATGACTCTTTGGAGGCAATTTGACTTGTCATTGAACTTCAATAGTACATCACATCCACAAACAAATGGGTAGACAGAGGTTGTTAATAGGACTTTGAGTAATCTTATTTGAAGTATTTGCATTGATAGACCAAAACAATGAGATTTTACCATAGCACAAGTGAAATTTTCTTATAACAACGTTGTTCATAGTGGGAACAAGTGTGCCTCGCTTCATTGTATGGAAATGTCCTAATCATGCTTTTAGATTTGGATAAAGCTCAGAGTAGCCGTGATTTGGCAAAGCAGTTCAAGAAGTGTAAGGTAGTGTCAAGAACAAGTTAGAGGCATTTAATGCAAATTACAAGATGAAGGCGCATACATAGACAAGCCTGCTGTTTGATGGTGATGAGGTGATGGTTTTCATTAGCAAAGCTCAATGCAAGGTACTGTGGTAAAGTCATACAAAGAAAGTATGGACCGTGTCAAATTGTTAATAAGATCAACAATAATGCTTTGCGGGTTGACTCTAAGGTTGATGAGAATTTCAAAGACCTTTAATGTTGATCTTACCTTATTCCAATCAAATATGAATCTTGGATATCCAGAAAGTAACTCGAGGATGAGTTTTCAGTTAAGTGGAGGTAATCACGCAGGCGTTAATCAAATCAACCCAAAACTTTATTTTGCTTGTAATAGAGATATTATCTATATTTTTTTAGATATTTTTATTTCCTATTATTGTTTCTTTGGGAGTATTATTTATTTTCTACTATTATTTCGGGTTATTTCTTTTCCTATTGTTTTGGGTATTATTTTGTCAGTATTATTGTTTTGAGATATTATTTTATTTCCTATTATATATCCAAATTATGTTTAGGTATAATAGATGTTTTTAAGGTTTGTTCTAGGACTTTATCAATTTTATCAATTTATCAGAAAATAAAGCTTTTGCATTATTTTGCTCCTAAATTGAGAATTGGTCTGGGAATATTATGACGTGTTATTCTAATTAATCAATCGTGTGTTGATCAATCACACTACACATTGCGTCACTAAAACATACTTGAGAGTAGTTGAGAAGTGTCAAAACCACGAAGAAAACGATTAGGAAGCAATATGGAGTCAATAACATGCCTTTGCCTAAGTTCGCATTAGGTTGCAGGTGATTCAAACTAAAAGAAAAACAGATGTCAAGGTCGACTGGTCTTTCACACACTTTTTCAAGTAGAGTATCCTTGTTATCCAACAAAGTCTGCTCGATGATAATATGGTGGTTTGTGGAAGAGAACCATTATGATGATTAAGAAAGAGATTGCTATGTAACCATTACTTACCCATGATAATGAAATATCACAATAATTGTTATATATCGCTAAATGCCTACACTCCAGACATATATATATTTTTAAATAGATGGATGATATTGATCTAAAATCTCTAAGCATTAATGAGTGATTCCCATTTTCAAAAATACTGGTATTCCATGGAGTTTATTCCAAAAACAAAATAAGGTCGACAGGCAATACGAAGAAGAGTCTAGTGGCCTGATAGCATTAAGTAGTAAGATGGATCGAAAAATACAATCACTACAAGATAAGCCCACTCAAAATCGTCAGAGTTGCCTCTGGGAGGAACAATCCTGTAAGGGTAACCCACGGACAAGTTCAACAACTCCAGGACTTAATGCCCAGATTCCAATCCTTGGTTATCTTCAGAGCACCCAACCATGCTCTATTTACGTTTAAACAACTAAAGCTATTTAGAGCTACCTTTCAAAATAAGCTCCAACCATGCTCTCTACTTTATTAAGACATGAATATTTTATTAATTTTTTTATATTAAAATATATTTTAACAAACTATATTATAATCATTATATTTTTTCCTTTTAAGAACCCAAACATTTCATTTCATTCTCACTTCTCAACTATTAGTTCTACTAGTTTTTCAAACCAAGAAATTGTCTCGAATTACATAATGAAATTTACTTCCTGGATGACAACTGTAAATCAAGCCGTTAAATTAATGTTAGCAAATAATGGCATGAAAGACAAAGAGAAGAGGCAGCAAAGATAAGCAAAGATTGGTAGCTGCCATAGTCATTGTAAAGTACTGTCATTCAATCCAATGTAGTTCAAGGTAATGAAAGACTTTACCATGATTATTTTGTTGAAATGTTCAGATACCCTCCTCATCTATTTCAGAGAGTTTCTAATGAATCGTCCTTCTTTTTCACCAATCCGCTGGTTGAAGCATAAGGGATCCATACTTTGTCCAAATATGTCATTGAGCGTTTGCTTATCCTCCATTCAAAAATAATGTACGATTGAGGATGCTTACTTATGGGAGTACTAGTAGTATCTGACGACTACATAAGGATCTGTGGAAAAACAAGTTTGACAGAGAGTCTTAAAAGGTCTGGTCAGCAGCTTGTTGCAATATTCAATGATGAATATTTGAGATCACCAAATAATAATGATATTGCTAGATTGTTAGTGATCGAGAATCTCGTGGGCTTCCCGTGGGTATGTTGTGAGCGCCACATCATGCATTAAATGGAAGAATTGTCCACGTGATAAAATTTGAGGGCCCCGTCATATTCATGAACCAACATTATTCTAGTTTGTACTATATGATCTTTGGATATGGCATGCTTCTCTTCGTTACCTATGATCTCTTAATGACATTAATGCCTAAACGATCTACTATTTTTACGAGCTAGCCGGCTGACGGCCTTAGTCAACTATTCAGCTAATGGTCATGAATATACCGATGGGATATTATCTGCCAATTAGATATATCCGCCATATGGTCAACATTTGTGAAAACAATTCCATGTCCACAAGGGAAATAAGAAGAAACATTCTCAGAAAGGTACTCAAGAGCTCCAACAGGTAAAATATTTATGCAGTATTTGTCCTTCAAGCACGCTTTAGTAAATTGTACGTGGACCGTACTCGCTGAATCAAGTTCTCAAAATATTATGACAAATATGCATTATAATGCATAACAGATCGTTGAGGATGAGCTTAGATGCTAGCTAGATCGATTTCACCTATGATTAAATTGATGAAAGTTCGACTATATCAATTTCACATGAGACAGACTAACTCCAAGCGTTATTCATGCAAACACATTAAGACATCGTAAATGTGAAATTCTCATTGTCAACTCCAATAAGATTCAGGAACATTCAGGGTAACTACATGGGAGGACAAAGAGAAACTATTAAACACAAAAGTATAATGGTATTACAATAAATTACAAAGAAATTTAATGTTACATGATGTTCACTACCGTGCTCTTGGGTCATTTCAATGATTTCTTTCAAGGCTCAATATGTTACTAGCTGGACTTAATTTAGTAATACTAACTCCGCCATTATCTTCTCGCTCTTCTCAGACGCCGCATTAATCGTTTCTTGCTCTAAAATAAGCCTTTCATCTTTTTCTCGTTGTTTACATAGAAATTTCTCTTGCTAAAAAAGAAGTCTTTCTTTCTCTATAGCAACTGAACTTTCAAATAGTTCTATTTTATTTTTATCCATTTGCTCGGTACGCTCAATGAATTCTTTAAAACGTAATACCTGGCGTAAGGAGTATTTTCACCCTTTTCTTTGCCTCGTTGTTTGTGCTCATAGCCTTCTTGCAGTTATCTCTCCGAGGTAAATGTCTCACTTGCATCATTGTCTTCCCTATATTTATCAACTGGAGTGCAAGGGAGGAATTCTGTGACTCAGACTCTCTTTCCGCCACTTCTTTAGAGCTACCCATCATCCACTTTGACAGTAGCCAATTCATGCCAACAATGTAAAATTGAAAGGCATGACTGTGTAATGTTTCATACAATTCCATTGTTTCAAAGACCTATAAAAATTAATTATAAACTTTAAATAGTTTATGTAACAAAATATAATATTAAATATAGCATGAAATAAGTGTAGAAGTGGGAAAATTTACAAAGTAATAATTGGCCTTGCTCATTCCTACCAATTTTGTTGCCTTGATTCTATTTGCAGCATACTCACTGTACTCATATTCAGCCCGTAAGTTGAATCAAGACTAACGATGCATCAGACCTAACACGTTTGGAATTGAATTTTTGTATGAAAGACTCGCAACTCGGACCTAAAGATTCCAACTTTTTGCTCATTCATGCAATCGTGATCCATGTTAATATCGAGCCAAGGTATACTAGAGATTGGTCTTTTAAGAAGAAATTGCAGCCTGATGTTTTTGCTTGTGGATGGCTCTTTGTTGACAAAGATTTTGACACCCAGATGATAAATTGACTTAGGCATCGTAATCACCTGCGTAGAGATCATTGCCTGATTCGACCCTCCATACAAGATTAGTATAATACGAATCATCATGAAAATTCATGATAAATATGAAAAATAAAATAAAATAAAAGAACTATGAATTTTATAAGAGTAGAAATGTATTTATTTTGTAGGAAAATATGTATATATAGAGGAAAAAATAACTCTTACAAAGTAAAGTTTTTTTAAAAATATTACCAATGTGATAACAATAAAATATATATATATATATATATAATCGTTGACTAAAAAACATAACCGTTGACTAAAAAAAGGAGCAAACTTTAAAGGTTAAAAATATAAACTGCTGTAAAAAAACGTAAATACTGAAAAACCAAAAAATATAACTCACAGAATGATATGCTGAACTAAAAAAAAAAAATTTGCCACTGGTCAATGAGGACACCGTAATGCTATGTCGACTTCATAAAAATATAATATTACATTATTAGGAGTCGATAGCGCCTCCTAAATCTAGAGAGACACCCAACCCCTTTTACAAAGTAGAAAGTCAAATATGGAGCCGTTGGAGCTCTTGGGAGCTGGTCCGCTCCTTACAATATGTAAGGAGCGGACCGTTGGAGATGCTCTTAATGGAGGAGAAAGTTATCTTGTGTTTGTAAGGAGGTCACGAACCAAGCCACCCATATGCTGGGGCTATAGGAGGTAGGTCTCAAGGCCTTGCCGAAGGAGTGGTTTGATACACCCCTCCTTTTTTTCTTCATGTTTTGGCTACTGATACGAAGGAATAAAGCAATAGTTGATTATAAAAAATTAAAAAATAATAATAATAAAAAGAGAAGAAGAAGAAGAGGAGCCTAGTAAACATTGAGATCCATGGTTGACATTATACCATGATACCAAATAGATTAGGTTTAAAATGGCTGCAAATTGGGCTTATCTAGTTCAAATCGATGGGAGATCCAAGGAGGTTAAACTATTCTTCATGTGGACTAGGTTGAGCCTGCCACGTGTTTAGCCTTATTTGAGGGCCCCTGCTTGACTGACTGACAATGATAAATGATAGCTTGATAAAGCTTGATAGTCGAGGATAGTTGATAGTCGAGAAGGACAGAAGTTGATAATTGGTACTAGAAATGGCATTTCGCACATGAGAGTCGATGTACTGGTACTAGTAGTCGCTATAAATTACTGCTTGGTAAAGTAGCTGATAGTTGATTGAAGGTAAATTTACCTATATAGATATGGTAGAGAGATATAAAAACAATGCATACATAAGCAAAATCATGTGGGGTTATATAGTTAAAAAAACTAAGTGAGATTCTTGAATTTGTTGGAGAAAAATAATGTAAAGAACACACCCTATATAGCCAAAAGAATATTTATAATTTCCATTCATAACCGTTGAATCCCAGACATTCATAAAAAATCTATGATTTACATAATCCAAGCAAATAAAAATAAAATAAAAATATATTTGATTGACTTGATAAAATACATACTAACCGGAATGGAATTGATATGTGAATCTTCTAGGCAATAACCGATTTGTACGTCTTGACCACAGAGTGCGAGGTCCAAAAACAATCCAATGCCTTTTTGCTTTCAGATTTGGGGCATAGAGAAATTCTCATTCCCTATGAAATCAGTCTGTCACCCTAAACATAAATATAATGTTATATTTATATTAAGGTTTAATGGGTCATTGAATCCACTTACATATTCGTGCCTATAATTAGCCCAAGGTTCCATGGTATAACTTAATTAAAACTTTAGCTCGCTTATCTAGGCTTACTACTAACATTCATACTAGTCTAAAGCAAACTTCAAGGCCTATATGGATCATAAACCCGTCATAACACTAGCCACTTACAAATGGGTTTGCCTAGGGATCCATGGTACTTTCCAATTTTGGTTCTTGTGGAATTAATCAGACATAATTCCACAATTGGTCAGTCATACCACTATAGTAGACCAATTGCACTCCAAAATCGAAAACTTCTAATTCTAAATCATTGTGGAAGATAACCAAGCCTTAATAATCATTCACACCACCTCCCTATGAATTGATACTAGTAATTTTAGACATTATACTATAGAAGATCGAAATTACCATTTTACCTAGAGATACAAGCTTACCTTTTGATTTGATCATGACTGTAAGTTCGCCCTAAACTTACGTGGGGCCGCCCTGGCTAGGGACAACTATGATCAATCACCTTTTAAGCTACCCAGGTGAAGGATCCCGACCCGGATTAACCTCATGAACCCGAGGGGACCTCCTGGCACTCCAAACTGACATGTAACTTTTCCTCAAAAACAATCAATTAAAAATCCATGGAGCGAACCCCTATAAATCCTTAACATATCTTGGGAAAAAGAATATGGGCGGTGGTAAATTTTTTTCTTTCTTTTCTTCTTTTTCAAACCTTTAGATTTTAGAAAATCGCCAGAAGCCTCTGCTTTTCTTGACTTTCCAAATTTACAAAACCTACTCGAAACATTTAAAACACTTAAACTTCAAATTTTCACTTCATATTAGGACTCCTCAGTCCACAACCCAATCAAATACAATAGACATACATATACATTTATTTACTAAATCATCAAACATTCAAACCTTTCTTCTATTCCATGCACATTTTTATCAAAAAGATTGGGCTCTTGAAATGATCGAAGCCGACCGCTACGAATTTGCCCACCGAGGATCAAAGCCCACGTAGTTCAAAGAGAAAGACATATACATATATGTTACACAAAATATCTAACATATAATATGCAAAAATATATATACATCGCAAATTACATGCTAAGGCCTCGATGGCCTGACTCACTACGCAGGGGGGTACTCCACCACTGTCTCAGTCCTCAAATGCTTTAAAACATACGGAAAAGAATGAGCTAAAGGAGCCCAGTGAGTGTACATTCTCATTAAGAGAACATTTTCAGTATATAGCAAAGTAATAAATACTTATACAATTAAAAATCAATTTATACCTTAAACTTTCTTTCTTTCTTTCTTTATTTCTTCTTTCGATGGAACCCAGGGGATAAACACAATCGAACAGCTTCCGGCACTGACGGTGAGAAACAATCATATTCCAAATATAACCACTATGCTCGTTGAAACTCGCTGGTAATAGTTCCAAATTAGCAAGACCTTATCACGCAAAGGATATTACCTAAACACCTATTTCCTCCTTATAAGTAAACTATAACTTTACCTCTCTTAAACTTTATAATGTGCTTTTGATATGATCTTAAATTGAGCATCGCTATAACAATCATATGGGGGTTAGGTAACCATCGTTAAAACATTTCTTCAAAATACATTTATAAATCCATTTAAATCCTTTACTTTATCATTAAACACATATACATTCTTTACACATTTTTAAACTTTCATACGCCTAACATATGCATACATATATAATTTAATATAAATATATATATATATATATATATATATATATATATATATATATATATTGGATAAGACAAAACATTTCGATACATTTTAATATAAACTTTCCATATGCCTTAACATTTATATAAACATTTCCATTAAACTTTTCAGTTTAACATTAAACCATTTATATATATATCGATGCAAGACAAAACATTTCCCATATGCCTTAACCATAAACTTCCCATATGCCTAACATTTATATGTTATTTCCATTAAACTTTTCTGGGTTTAACATTAAACCATTCACTTTTAAAACTCAATTTTTCAAAATATCATTTTACACTACCTCTTGTTTCCCAAACTCAGAGGCACAACTTTACTACTCTTCCTCCTTGCTTTTAGCCTGCTAATAATTCACCAAACACGACAAATATTACCTGTCATGTAACGCATAATCTTAATGCATTTCCTGCATTTTCCTAGTTCACACTCAATCCAACGTCGCCGAGGCGCGAGGTACGCACGCTGCCGCAGTTCTAATCTTATTCAACCCTCTTAATCATTTACTAAGGTTCCAACCATCTGTACGAATTAGGGCTTAATTACACAAAACGCAAAGATTTTGAGTATTTTGCTCACATGTAATGCAGATACCCCGGGACCCGTACTCAAAGACATGTTGCATTATGTTGACATGTACCTAGCATATGTCGGGACCTCGCACTGACATGTTGGTCAGACTTGTACTGTGTACACCCCCTATGCAAATTCCCAGACACCCTTAATTTTGCCCGCATTTGGCTTCTTTTGCCACTTTTGAGGCACCAATTAACTTCATACAACTTCTATAATTCATATCACCTCAAGAATCATCATGGAAACTATCCAAAAACAACTCCAAAATACTTCAGATGGTGGGTTTGTAACCTATACCACAAACCCTAGGTGGAAATCTTATGACCCACCTAAAGGTCCACCACCTTCTAAAACCATAAGAATATGTTAATTCCATGTTTATTTTACACCAATTGGGGTTTTACCCATTTAACCTCAAGAATTCAAAGGTTATGTGATTCTTCACAAACCTAGACCAAAGGAGCAACTAATTCCATAACAAACCCAGAACTAAATACAATTTGATTCTAAGACAAACATACCTTGATCTTTCTCTTCTCCTCCTCCTTCTTCCTCTTCCTTGCTCTTCTCCCCTCCAAAACGTGAACCCTAGCTCCTTTGGAGACCAAACTATGGATTTGGCTTGTCTCCACATTTAATATTCTAATTTTTCCTTTTAATTACCATTTGATCCCCATCTCTTTAATATCGCAATCAACTCTGTTTTATTTCAATTGGCATCCTATCTTCTCAAGATTTGCACATCACATCCTTTGGACATTTCTATTATGGCCCATCTCTACTTATTTTATGATTTTCATATCCTTATGGCAATTACAATTTTACCCTTCTTCTTCTAGCATCACACTCCCAAGCTTACTTTAATTTATCACTTCTCAATTCTAGTTTCCCAAAATACCAATGACACTTGCACTTATACACCCTCACAAGATTACGTACACTCCTGACTCGGTGTTACACCGTGGTACTGCCCTATAATTAAGGTCACCATGGTTCACATATTTGGTTAAAGCAAGATTCTATGAGCTGGAGCAAGAAGCCATCCAAGATCACTTTGAGTGACTATCAATAATGGGTGGTCACAAGGAGCACCTCAAAATGACAACCTACTCCCCTCAACTCTTCAATAGCCTAAAGGTTAAGAGCCCACGTGAGATAGTAGCTAGGGGCAAAACCGTCTAAAGATAGTATATGATGATTTACACTTCTAAGTCTCGTTCAATATGTACCAAGTACTACCGGTATGATACCCTAGAGACCCACTCTAGTAGCTGTGAAAAACTACTCCTAATAATTGGCTAGATATCATACCACAACTAGTTATGGATTGCCAACATCCATGAACTGTTGTGAATAACCTCAGACGCAAGGAACCTATATCCGTGTCCTCTGTGCATCCACACGCACCTAAACATGTACAATGCTTGAACGAGTTCATGAACACAATAATTCAGCAATCGAAACACCAATTTCATTAATGCAACCACCACATATAAACCATGAAACTAAAAATAGAGAGTACATGATGTCAAACACTTCAGCCTTAAGTGCTTAGTAAAAGAATCATGAAGATCCCTGCTGATGCAATCTTCACAGGGATGTCTCCTCTTCTCAGATGAACTCCTTTTTCTTCAACTAGGTTATACTTCCTTTGATGTGCTTGCCTTCCTATGATTCCTTAGTTCTTTGGCTTGAGCAATAGCCCCACTATGATCATAGTATAAGATCATTGAATCAACAACCTTAGCTATGACTCCTAATTCCATAAGGAATTTCCCTAAGCCATACCACTTCCTTAGCTGCCTCTGATGCTACCACATATTTAGCTTCCACAATTGAATCAACAATACATGATTGCTTTTTACTCCTCCAAATAAAAGTTGCTCCACCCAATGTAAAACCATATCAAGAGGTGGATTTCCTCAAATCTGCATCTAACCGAAAGTTAGAATCTGTATATCCTATAAGGGCCAACTCATAGCCATGATAAACTAGCATATAGTCCCTCGTTCTCCTTAGATACTTGAGTATATGCTTCACAATAGTCCAATGTTCCTTACCAGGTTAGACTGAACCCTACTCACTATTCTAATTGAATAGCATATATCTGGTCTAGTACATAACATTACATACATAAGACTACCAACTGTTGAAACATATGGTAATGTCTTCATGTATTCTTTCTCTTTAGTTATCTTAGGACACTGGTCCTGAGAAAGATTGATTGCATATATAAAAGGTGTAAATCCTTTTTTTTGAATCTTGCATGTCGTACGTAGACAATATACTATCTATATAATTTTCTTGAGAAAGTTCAATAATCTTATTCTTTCTATCTCGTATTATCTAATACCTTAACATATCGCAAGCCTCCCAAATTCTTCATTTGGAACCAAGTGGCTAAATCGATCTTTACCTTCACAACATCTCAAAATCGTTTCCAATCAACAAAATGTCATCCACATATAAAATCAGAAAAACCACTATATCATCCTACATCTTTCTATGTACACAAGGTTCCTCTTCATTTTTGATAAAAACCAAAAGATTTGATTACCTGATCAAAGCGTTTATTCCATGATCTCGATGCTTGCTTAAGTCCATATATGGTCTTATGTCCTGTATACCATGTGAGCCTTTTAAATTTCGGGTTATGAGACCATCCGGTTGCATCATATAGGATGTTCTCTTCAAGATAATGACATGAAGTTGTCGTTCTCGACATCCATTTTCCAGTATCATAATCATAATATGTCAGAATGATAGAAGTATCATGATGGACTGGGATTATAGCCACTTGCAAAAAAGTTCCACTACAACTAAAAACTTGATTTCTTTGACTATAACCTTTAGTTACCGCTTCCAGCTTTATATGTCTCAACCTTTCCATCTACTCTTATCTTTATCTTGTACACCCATTTAAAACCAATGGGTTTAACCCCCTAGGGTAAATCCACAAGAGTCCAAACATTATTAGAATGCATGGATTCTAATTCTAAATTCATAGCCCCTTTCCAAAACCCAAAATCCTTATATCACTAATTGCTTTATTACTACCTATGGGATCATCCTCATGTGACTCTATGATTGTCAAAGATGATTCTCCCATCAACGTGAGCTTAAATAGTGGTCTAATGACCCTCCCACTATGATGAGGCATATTTGGTGTATTAGTATCAAGTATTAGTGGTTGTGAATCAACATGAACAACATTATCTTAGATACTATGATTCAGATTTTTCATTCCATTCATCGGGAGCATCCCTAATTATGGATTCATGATGTATTCTTCCTTCCATGAACTGAAGATTTGTAAACTTGGGAAAATTAGAAATTTTCGTGAAAACTAGCAAATAATAATAATAATCGTGAAGCTTGGAAAATTTCTAACCATATGACAAACTAGACTTCACCGTTGATTCGTCTCGTGAAATCTGGGCTTATCCAAAATTCAGCTGATCTTAAGATAATAAAATTTTCAAGGATTTTCGAGGTAATGAACGTCTAAAGGACTCCTAAGGATGAGATTTTTACTGAATCCTGAGTTAGGAAATAACTCAAGTTAAGTTCATTTAAAATAAATTGAACTTGAATCGAAACTGAAAATAAATTGTTTTAGAGTAGGAACGGATTCGAGCGAGGATCGCGTGACACATGGCGCTTTAAGAGCCACTTATCCAACTTAAGCTAAGTTAGACAAAATGGGAAAAGGAAGGAGGAAATTGGACTTTTCCCTTCCAACCGTGTGTGAGAAGAGAGGGTGTAGAGAGAGAAGCTCCAACTTCTCTCTACGAAATACGGAGATGGGGTAGTCGTCTTCTGACGGGCCAAGGTTTAAAGTCGGAGTACTCGGCCAGGGCTACGTGTGGATACTAGAAACTCTAAGTTTCGCCAAGGTTTTGCGTTGAAGGTTCGGGAAGTCGAAAACTTCGGGTTCAAGAAGTGTTCGTGGAACTTCCTAGGGTCGTTTCTCACTCTTCAAGAGGTAGGGTTTTCTACTACTCTAGTTATTTCATGCTTACGCCGTTCAATGGCCATTGCGTTCAGCCCTAATGTAGGGTTGTCTAAAGGCGCTGATTGTGCCGTTGGACAATTGAAAGACAGGCTTTGTCTGCTTTGGTTCCCAGACTTTTGCTCTGTGAGGATCAAGTTAAGGGTTTAGGTGCTTCGAGGCTTCTTTACAACTTGAACATGGACTTTATGATGACTGGAACTGGGATTAGTTCACAAAGAGATTAGGGACTAAAGGCACTGTAGTTTAAATTCAAGAAGGCTACGGTGGATCCCACTTGACAGATCCTACAAAATTCAAGATGGTGTGCAAAACTTTTAGCAGCAAGGTAAAATTTTCGCACACCTCGTGAACATTTTATGTGGGCTAAATTTTCAGAACCTCTATGCGAAATCTATGTTGAACTTCCTGACGACCATAACTTTCTTGTCCGAACTTCGATTCATGCGTTCTTGGACTCTATGGAAATCTATTTGAGTGTAGAATCTAACCATATGCCAGTGAATGGAATTTGGTCCTCACAGCTTTGGTTTTTTTATGATCTTTTCAAAGAGTTGTGTTGGATAGTCCCGATCGATTAGGACTGCTTTGGCATAGTCTATGGCCTTTGTGTGTGGGTATCTTTATGCCAAAATTAGTATATGATTGTAGTATATCATTGCTTGAATTGAGTGATATACTTGGTTGAAATTGTGTGGAAGTCAAATTATGTGTTCTAATGGTTTGGCTTATGATGTTTTTGTGTATGAACAAGGCCATTACATGGCTTGGTTGTAAGCTATTTGTGGACATGGTATCACAATTAAGCCTAGAGTATAATGTAAGTCATTGCTTGATTGGTTATGACTTGTAGATGTCAATATATGTGTGTATAATATGTTGACATGTATGGGGTGGTTTGTTTGGAAATTGTATGTTAATTGATATGATTTTCCAAATGATGCATGGGTATTATGCATGGTTTAAAATGTCCATATAGCGCTCATCATATATATGACATGATATAACATGCAATAGCATCTTGTATTGCATATGCACGGGGACATCACATTAAATGGGTGCATGTACATGGTCATGATTATTCATCATTCTCGTGATGGGTAATGAGCCTTGCATTTCAGACCACGCCTAACGGAGTCTCATGGATGCATTTACTAGCTTTGAATAAAGTTGTTTATTGGAGATTGTCCAATGCTTTTGAATAAAGTTGTTTATCAGAGATTGTCCAATAATTTTGATTAAAGCGGTTTATCGGAGACGATCCAATGCTTTTGAATAAAGCTGTTTATCGGAGATTGTCCAATGCTTTCAATAAAGTCATTTATTGAGATTGTCCAATAAATTTTTAAATAAAATCAAGTATCTGAGATTGTCCAATGCTTTTGAATAAAGCCGTATCTAAGATTATCCAATGTTTTGAATAAGGTCAAGTGACCTGAGATCATTCAATGCTTTGAATAAAGTTGTTTATCGAGATTGTCCAATGACTTTGAATAAAGCGCTTTATCGAGGATGTCCACGAGTTTTAAAACAAAAAGTTTTTTGCTTTTGATAAATGGTCATTGGGTGAAACACCAATGACAAGTTTTTACACTTGGTTGGCATAAGCATGTGTGAGGGAGTCAGTAAGGACTTGGGTTAAAGGCATGGTGAGTGACACTTCATTCAAGGCATGTAGGCATTCCAATGTAGAAATTGCATTTTACTTAGAATGTTTGATTGTGTGAACATGGCATTGCATGTGAACTTAGGTGGGGAGTAGCTCCTGTAGAACTTTATCCTACCGGGCATTGCTCACCTAGCCGTGGGGACCCTTTCGTACAAGAGTATAAGTGTGACAACGCCACTCGAGGCGCAAAGATGAAGAGCTGGTCGATGTAACGCCCAAAATATACCCTAGAATTTTATAATAATTTATTATATATTCCGGTATGAATTGAAAGCAAAACTCGGGGTTTTTCTGAAAGTAAATAAATTGATAAATCAGAAATGTAATTTGAAGTGTGAGCATATGATTTAATATTATATGCTAAATGAGAAAATGACTGGAACCCTAAATAACCCAAGTGAAAAGGTAAATGTGAAATTTGTAAATGGGGACCTATAATAATTTGTTATAAAGAATAAATGTCTAAGTGAATTTATGATGAATGAATGGCCAAAGTGGAAGAATAGGAGACTTAAAAGAAAAATGAGTTCAAGGCCAAACAAGGCCTTATGGAAATAAAGAATTGGAGACCAAAGAGGAGAAATGAGAACTGGGTGCAGGGCTAAACATGGCCTTATTAATTCTAAAATGAATTGAAAAGAGCAAAAGTGGTCTTTGGATGCTCATTAGAGCACATCATGTTTTTGAGGGAGAAAAGGGGGAGAGAGCTAGGGCTTGGGAGAAGATCAAGCTTTGGTGTGATTCTTTCCCACTTTTTGCTTCTAAGTGATCAAGCAACCTACAAGAGAATGATTTGAAGAGATTTGAGGTAATAAATCAAACCCTAACTCATCCTATTTGATTTGGACTTTAGGAAAAGTCTCTAACTTGAGAGAAAAGGTTTTCTTATTGGATTCCAAACCACCTTGGAGTTGTTTCTGTGATTCCATGGTGGATTTTTGATATGGGATGAATTGGAGAGGGTTTATTGAAGGAAAATGGGTTAAAATGCCAAAACCTGGTGACATTTTCCTGGCAACAAGATATTGGTACCTGCACCAAAAGTGGCACTGCATCTATGATGTAGTGGGCAAGTGGTACCTACTCACTCAAACCGGCACCGTACCACCGGCAAGGATGGACTGGCACCCAGACTTACCAAAGTGGTACCCAGATTACTACTTCCAAAGAACCCTGCTTTTTGCATATTTTGAAAATCGTTGTCCCGTATTCATACAATCATTGTATAGGGACCCAAGAAACCAGCTTGAACGGGGTTCAAAGAATGAGACTAAGAAAACATTGATTTGGGGCTGGCTTTAAGTTTTCTCACGCTTTCACTCCTGCTGATATTCGCTAGTATGATTATTTGTTTAACCACTAAGAGTGAAGAATTTGTATTGACTAGGCGTGAAGACCACAACTTGACCTAGGACTGGTATCGAAAGAGAAAAGGAATCGATAATTGGTTTGTTCTCTGACTCTATTCTTATGTCAAGTATTTTGGTAGGTACCAAGTAAATATGAAATGAGTACATGAACGAGTATATGAAATGAGTATGTGAATGAGTATATGAAATGAGTACATAGATTGAGTATATATTTGAAAATATGATACGAAGATGTTGAGACAGAATCAAAATGTGATATTCGAAACCGAATGAATGTGAATGATAACCTAATTGTAAACGACCTGGCCAATGCTTGGACATCTTGGAATTGAATCGATATAATCAATGAACCGCTGACGATGCACCAATCTAGATCCGCCACGAAGGCAACCCTCGGAATCTGTCCAATGTCCCAACTTGGCTGATGCACTAACTCCAGATCATTAAAGTGATGGCGTATGACATTTAAGGATAACACATGGGCGCACCAAATACATCCGCCATGATGGGAGACCGAATTGTTAAATGTGTACATTACCAATGATAATAAGGACCCGATTCATCAAACGAACTACGAAATGTGATTTGAATAGTCAAAGTAAAATAACCAACATTGACGAGTATAAATGGGATTTTATGTATATGCTTAAATCTCATAAATTGAATTGTGAATTGAATTATTGCATTGAAAATGCATGTTGTGATATGATAAATGATTTGTAAAATGAAAGCATGCGAAAATGAATAGCATGAGTATATGTTGATATAATAGGCATGATTTAATACAATGCATGCCAAGTTAAATTGAATATTAAAATAGAACCGCATAGTAAACCACCTGCCATTTTGAAAATGCTACGAGCAGTTTTACTATGCATGTTTCAGTAGACAGAAGGAAGACAAGATCGTGAAGTGAGAGTATCATAAAGCAAGTTAGGCATATAAGCACATACCCCGCCATGCACATATCATTTCCTTTTGAACATGGATATTTTGTGAACAACAGCCGAACTTAAAGAAATGTTTTGTTTTGTATATTATTGAAGGCATATAATGCCTTCAATCGTATGTGTGTATTTTATGAAACAAATGCTTGTGGGTCACCATTTGAAACTGCTTTCCTGTGGAATCGAAACCTAAAGAGAAATAACATAAAGAAAATGTTTTGATAAGATAATTGAAATGTCTGAGTAAACCAGTTCCTGCTCTGATCCGGCCTCTGCCTAGTCTGGGGATTCTGGTCGACTTTTGAAAAAGAAAACGTAATAAACAACAAAAGAATTAAATGGGCGTCCCGGTGTTTTGCCGACTCGCTAACTAGCTCGCCTGCTCTGGGGTCGCCACAATGAAGCCAGATTCATTTTTGTAAAGAAGCTTCGGAACAAAAAGAAGTTCTAGCTTACTTTGTGTAAAAAGAATTGTAAAAAAACTTTGAACAACCTTATTCGAATTTGTAATATTTGTGGGGAGGTTGTAATTGAACCCTTGAGGACTATGGTGGTAATTAGTCCCAGATATTCTCAGAAGGTGGATGAGTGGGGTCCTATAGGCTACTTTCACTATAATTGAACCTAGTGAGGTCATTGTATTATATCATTATGCTGCCAGGTTTTTTTATACATGTTGTATTTCGGTATAGCCCCTGCATACAAAGGAGACTTTGTCATTTTCGTATAAATCGTGGTCCCGTGGGACACTGGTGGTGTGGTACCAAGACCGATCCACGAAGTCTTCCGTGGGCCGATCAGGTTGTCAATGCCGTGCCTCAGTGTCACTGCATCGTAGCATGTGGTATTACGTATCACCTGTGGTTCGATGGACATGGTCTAAGACATGTGGTTGTTAGCATAGAGCTTAGGCTAGAAATGCCTGTGAGCTCTGTAATGTATTAGCCAAAGTTTGCATCGGAACAGGTATGTGACTCTAGAAAGGACGGGCATCAGGGTTTAGACGTATCGCATGCATCGCACATTTCCGCTGTCAGGTGCTACATGATCATGATCGTTGATCAGGTGTTACAATTGCATGAATTATATACATGGTAGAACGTATATAGGAAAGAGATGTAAACAATTAGGTTAGAAAAACATTACCTTAAGAGTTCAGAAAAGGAATGAATGAAATAGTTCAGGATGTTGATGTCTATTAGTGGTTGGCATGTGCACTGCTAAATATACAATGAGAGAAATCTCGATATGGGCTTAGAGGTTGAAACCTTGGAAAAGTCGTTGAATGTAAATTCTTCCCTAGGAACAAGGGTGAGTGTTGATCAAATATGTTGGGATTGTGAGTTAGAAATCCTAGATTCTTCTCTATCAGGGACCTAAGGGTCATGGATATGTCGTAGTTCGGAGGTCATCCCTTGATCGACTAAACAATGGACAATGAAGTCGCCATCGACCAGGATCGTAAAAAAAAAAGAGTTACCACCCGCACATAGGATGGCGTTTGCTTATATTTCAGGGGATAAGCACGACATCCGTTACCCAGGCCGTATGACTCTGTATGGCACCTGCAATGATGGGTCAAGGCAAGTTTTCTCGAGGACGAGGTGAGACAAGGCTCAGCCCACTCCTAGTAGCTTCATGAAGACGAGGATGTTTTCAACGAGCTACTCGATTACTCCGCAGGGATGTAGACTTCATCATCAGCCATCCCGTGAATTCTTCTCGAACAAGGGATGCTGACCAAATATGCTCGATTGTGAGAGTTAGAACGGATTCTTCTTAATCGTGGACCTAAGGGTCATAGATATGTCGAAGTTCGAGGTCATCCGGGATGGACTGGCCGACAAGACAACCGAAGTCATCATTGACTATGATCGTAAAGAGTTACCACCCGCATATTAGGATGGTGCTTATTATATTTCGTGGATAAGCATGGATCCGTTACCCCAGCCGTATGACTCTAAGATGGCACGGCAATGATGGGTCAAGCAGTGCCTTACCCGGAGGACGAGGCGAGACAGGGTTTGAGTCTACCTCGTAGTTTGCTAGTACGAGGATGTTTTTCCTGACGAAGCACGGATACCTCCGCAGAGGGATGTGACTTCATCTGAAGCGCCACACCCCGCACGCCACCTATTTCTATGACTCCGTGATAGATGGAACCTATTGAGTCGCTAGAACTTAATAATTCGGGGAGATAGGAATTGTTGGACAAAGGTTTTATTGGGACCGAAGACTTCACCTGGGGCACTCCAAGCTGTTTGCAAAGAAAAGGACAAGACACTTCGACTGTGCATGCACGATTAAGAATCAAGATTATTTACTAAGGATCGAAGGATTGCTTGACCATCATGGGAGAGGGGCACGCGTTTACTCCAAGATAGACTCTATAACGGCGTATCACCGCTGAGAGTTAGGAGCGCTGAGCATCCTAAGACAATGTCTGGGGAGGCTGTGGGCATTGAACCACAATGATCCTTTCGATTGTTGAATGCGCCAACAGATTCATGGATCACATGCATGTGGTATTCCAACCCTATCTAGATTAGTTGTCAGGGTTTTTTGGCTGATTTACATCTGATCTACTCTAAACTGAGGAGGAGCATGAGGATCATTCAGGATTGTTTTCCGTAATCTTGCAGAGAACATCGCCAGCCACTAAGTTCGGGAGAAGTGCAAGCTAAAGCCATCGAGGCGAGATTCTTGGGCACGTAGTGTAAGTCATGTGCTCGCGGACCCTGAGAAGGCCGAGGCTATGAGTCAGAGAGACCGTTACTTGAGACCGTGAGTTTCTGGATTATGTGGTAATACAGAGATTCATTGAGGACTTCTCCATTAGTCGCGGCCTAGCTAATTAGATCAATTTAAAGAGGTCGCATGAAAGTGGGATGACCAGTGAGGGGCATTCCAAGAATTAAAGGAGGCTTAATAAACTTCCTATTCCATAGTCTCGAACGGGGACAGGTACATAAAACAGATTGTGATGCCCCATGACTTTAATCGGCATTGCCGCTTTGACGTAGTCCCGAGAGTGGTAGCTTAATATAGCACAAAGAATCACGAGTGAAATTACCCTACGCATGACATGGATTTGGCGGCCATAGTCTTTTTCTTGAAGATTTGGCGCTACTACTTGTATGGTGAATAGTTTGAGGTATTCTCATACCACAAAAGTTTGAAGTATATTTTTACACAACGGGACCTCAACATGAGGCAACATAGGTGGATGGAGAGTATGGAGGATTATGATTTCCACTCAGATTACCATCCCGGTAAGTGCAAACGGCGGCCGATGCATCGCTGGGTCACGGAGTAACAGCAGTGTAGGTTCCCAGAATGATAGATGCTCGAGACTATGGGCCAGATAAAGGATTCCGCTAAGGGTAATTTTAGAGCCCAGTGGCTATATGCTCATCCTTATTGAGTAGAGTGATTGAGTCCCAAGGGCAAGACGCAGAGATAATGTCCATCAGGGACCGGGTATAGTCAGGTGCAGGTGACGAAGGCTTGGCCATTCACACAGATGGTAGTCTTTGGTATAGGGATGGCCAGGTTCCTGGCCGACAGATCTGAGAGAGGAGATCTTAGGAGTTCTATCGCTCGATTCAGGCATCCGTGCAGCACGAAGATGTATCAGATCTTCTTCGCCAACACACGAGCGGGATGAAGAGGCAAGTTGGGTGGATTTTGTTCGATGACGTCTCACATGTCATTGAAGCAAAGGCTGAGCACCAGAGGCCGCCAGACTACTCCACCATCGGGAGGTAGCAAAGGGATGGGGAACATATCGATGGATTTTGTGGACTCACTTTCCATGGACATCAAGTACATGATGGCAGGGGTGACAGTGGACCCGCCACCAAGCCTGACATTTTCCTGGGCCGTGAGGGAGGACCCTTCACACTAGAGGAATTCCCAAGTGCTATACATTCGAAGAGATTGTCCCATATACAGGAGTGCCAGCCTTTATCATGTTAGATCGATCCTGTGTTTACTACCACTTGAAGAGTTTCCAGAGAGCCATGGAACACAAATGATGATGAGCACTCGCTTCATCCACGTATTGTGATGGCCAATGAGGACTATATGTTTTAGAGGACATGTCGTGAAGCATGTGTCTTAGATTTTATGGTAGCTGAAAGAGTATTTTCTCAAAGCGGAGCTCGCCACAAACAAATGTTATCAATTTATACAGATGGCTATGAGGATCTGTATGAGAGGTCATGTCGATCTCCAATTTGTTGGACGGAGGTGGGAAAGAGGTCCATCATGGGTCCGGATTTGATTAGAGGCACCTTTGAGAAGGTGGATTTGATACGTACATCTTCTCACGGCCGTAGTAAAGGGGTAAGAGCTACATCGACAGACTACACACCTCTAGAGCTCGGCGTAGTGATCACGCTTTTCTCAAGGTGATGCCAAAAGAGGAGGGTCGTCTGTAAGTGGGGAAGCTATCGCCAAGATATTACATCTGCCCTTCGAGATACTCGAGAGGGTGGGCACAATCACTCGAAGTTTATTCCGTAAGACCGAAATTCCAATTTGGAAAAAGAGCAAAATCAGTAATTTTTATTACAAATTGTTATTTCAAGTTAAAAATCTGAATTTATTCTCTAGATCTCTGATGACTAAACTGACTTCACGCTTGGAATCGCCTCAAAATCTATTAGCATGTAAAATTTCGGGGAGAATTCCGACGCCTGAGTTGGCACTTTTTCGAGGCACGCAATTGGTGCCGTGAAACTATTTTCGATGCGACGAAATTCACATATAACACGCATCAGCAGCCATAAGTGCATGAGTAGAGAAATGATGAAATGGACTATTGAGATAGTGCCGAATGTCAAAACTAGGAAATAGGGACATAACTGTATTAAGGGAATTGTTTATGGGAAAGACAAAACATCAATAGTGTTGTCTTCACAATTCAAAAGGCAAGGAAAAACGGTTTTAGAGAAAAGGGGTCCAGTAGCTAAAATGGTGTGATTATGTTGAGAGAGTCTTCCTTTCTCTCTAGAAATACGAAACATCCGACCGCTTCAAGCAGCCTTCAGACAAGAAGAAAAGTGCCTACGCTGAGAGTGGTCACAATGTGGGTACCATTTAGGAGTTTCCTGCAAACTGAGAGGCAGGGCTTCTCTACTGGGTTTTATTCTTCGCTAAGGCCATGTTAATGTTTCGCTTAGTTGAGGCCTCAACGTCGCTTGATCTGCCCAAAGCTCGAATCAAATGTTGATTTTCGAGACTCCACTTAATAGTCCGTATCGCTTTACTGACTGTCAGGTTAAAATGTGTGGGATGAATGGTCTAATAAATCATGTATTGGTTTGCATGAGGCCTAAATGGTCGTGGAATTCAAAAAGTTCACAAAGTGAATCTGATAATCATGAAAGGAACAAAGAATCGAGGGTTTTACCGTTCGAAACAAAGGTTCAATAAAATACACTTTTGTGTGAAAATGTGTTTGACTGAGTAATTCAAGTTGAATTGCTCGTGTTTGATAATTAGCCAAAGTGAGCTAATTTTGGTGTATGGAAATGTGAAATTACATGACATGTTAGTGTGATTTAAATTATGTGTGAATATATGTACGGTGATATATTCAGATGTGTTATATGAGTTATTGAAATGGCATCACAATGCATTTCATATGCACTGGGGCATCCTAGAGAGATAGGAGTGAGTGCATGAGGTAGTTTCTCAAGAGAACTCAAGCTGAGGGTAGACTAGTAAATGTAAAATATCTCTGAGGGTCATTAAAAATAATAATAAATGATCTGAGGGTAGTCCATACTAAAATATCAATCATTTGAGACCCACCCAATTGATATACATCTGAGGGTAGTCCACATATAAAACATCAATCGTCTGAGACGGCCCAATTGGATATCTCTATGGTAGTCCATTAAATATACATTCGAGACACCACTACTTAGATCAAGGGCAGACTCACAACATAAACAAATAACTCGTTTGAAACTAGTTTTCTCTACATGGCTTAGGCAGGAGGAGTTCTGGGTGAGGACTCTGCAATTGAGATGATGAGTTAGACATTCAAGTAACATCATGCATTTGCTTGAATGTGTGTTTGTTTTGGAGCACAGATATGCATTTAGTGAGAGTAGCTCATTTAGTGATCATTCCACCATCGAGACATAAAGTCAGACTCGTCGAGGGATATTATTTTGCTGTGCACAGGAGCGTGCGAGGAACCACTCTTCCTAGATCGAGGCTGTGAAGAAAGCCGGGTCAGGGCTTTGATGATTTTATACATGTATTAGAATTCTAATTTGATATATGTGTTGTATAAGAGCAAAATATTTCCAACTCAGAATCATTAGGGTATAGTTGGATTCATAGTCAGTATGTATGATGAGTATTGTTTAGGGCCCATGGCCATGCTTTTACTCATGTCGGGATTATATCAATCGTTTGGGGACAGTATACTAGGACAGACTTGGTAGAGCTCTCCGTGACAAAGGAGACTCGCCTCGATTTTCTCTCAAGTGGCGCTTCAAAATCCCACATCCACTAGTATTCCGCGGCCGACGCAGAGTCAACCTTAATCTCCTGCCTAGTGGGCTACAAATTGGTATCGGAGCTTAGGCATACTAACACCCAGGTTCTACGCATCCATCACACTACTGGGTTTGATGCAGAGTAGTATGAAAACCTAGAGAATGAGGCTTGGGATTAGCCATATTCGTGTAAGAAAGATCACTACTTAGGTGTGGTTCGATGTCGAGTTTAGGTATGAGATTACCTAGGAAATCACTTTTATCAAACTAGGACACCGTGATGCATGTTTGGTGTGTTTTGTAGATTTGATGAATTTGTTGTGTGAATGATGATTATAACATGAATTATGTTAGAATGTCAGGTGCTTAGTGATTACACATAGGAAAAGTTTGGGAGTTTTAAGGAGTAAACTGAAGAATAAATAAAGAAATAAATTTTTAGAAATTTATTTGAGTGTTGGATAATGAAATCGAATTTTAATAAATTTGAGATTGAACACTAGGTTGAAGATGAAGGAGGCTTTGAGGAAATTATGGACCATTTTCCAGACCAATGAAAATAAAAACAAACAGTATTCTAAGTAATTATTCTGCTTATTAAAGAAAATGAGAAAAAAATAATAAGGTGGAGAATTTTTTTTTACAAGGTAAATCGAAAAAGAAATTAAAAGAAAATAAATTTTATAAATTTATTTGGTTATGAGGTGAAGAAATAAATTTCCAGCTTACAAGTTGTAAAATTGAAGAAATGGAGTAAAATAAATTTTATAAATTTATTTTAGGTATATGGAAAATGAAAAATAGTATATTTTTTATTCTCTAGTAGCTAAGAAATGAAAAAAAGTGTATACTTATGTTTTGGGTATTTTCCACAGTATGTGTGAGAAAAAAATGTATATATGTGGCTCTCGTGTGATTTTCCCCACAATTTAAAAGAAAAAAATTATGCTCAAAAAGTGCAAAGAGAACTGATTGGGGCTAATGCCAATTGCATTGTGAAAAAAAAAAATTATTGCAATCTTGCAATTGTATTGCAAGAGGGCTAGAAAAATTGTATCAAGAATCAGATCAAGAGAAGGGGTGTAGTCAAGCCTGGGATTGTATTGCACAGGGAAAATTGTATTGCAAACTCGAGTGTAGTCAGTTCGGGTTTAGAACAAGAGGAGAATTGTATTGCAAGAGAATGTATGTGGCTGGAAATTGTATTGCAAAATATGGTGGTGCAGTGGCTGAAATTGTATTGCACAAGGAGGTTGGTTGTCGAATATCGCTCTCAATACATGATCAGATCGCAAGGGTGCGTAGTGGAAACGGGAGGAACTGTTCAATATGGTGGGCTTAAAGGGCTATTTTTTCCTTTTGTATTGCAATGTCACACTGGGTGTATTGTATTAGAAAGGACTTAGGTTGAGAATTGGGGCTAAAATACACCTTTAATAGACCAACAAGACCCGCTTCACAGAATCGCTGAACAAAGAATATATGAACAAGACCGATGAATGTGAATTGTTGGACCGGCCAATAATCAGGAATGTAAATTTTGAAATTTTTTTTTTGAAAAATAAAATAAAATCAAATCAAATAAATGATACAAAATTTTCGAAAATAAAATTTCAAAATGAAATTTTGTTGATCAAGATGAATTGTTTAATGAAATTATGTCTTGCATCGCTTAAGAAATGCAAGGACTTGCATATGAACTATTTCGTATGAATAGTGCTCCCTGGCCGTGCTTATGCCTTGTAGATACCGTATCATTAACTACCATCAGTTCGTGATCATACATTGTTGCGCAGAAACCATATGCATGGTGTACGTGTACAGAAAAGTGAATGCTAAGGTTAGAACTATGACCTTAGGATTGATACCGAAATGAACAAGAAGCCTAGAATTTTATCGAATAAATGAATTGGAGGGAAGGAATTTAGCACCACTTAGAAAATGAATGGCCGGCCATGTGGTTGTAAGTCTATTAGTAATTGCACTGCATTACTGGGCTAGACCGAAATGAAAATTAACATTCTTGCTAAGGCGTTAATTGTAGTAAATGGCTAGTAGAGGACGAGGACGCAGAAATGTCCACTGTGGGCACTGGTCAGTAATCATCGACATCACAAATAATACTCAGTATTGATCACAGCCTGCAGAGGCCATAAGATGTAGTAGCTATAGCAATGTGCTGGCATAGCAGTGTAGTCAGGAGGTCCTAGTAACTTCAGAGGTTTAGAAATGCATCATCCTCCGACATTCACAGGGGGATGAGATCCGATGGTATGCACTATCAAGTTCATACAGATCGAGAAGGTGTCGAGGCCATGAAAATTTCTCCGACACCATAAGGATTGGGATCACAGTCAGTTCCAGCTAGGAGAGTGAGGCCCAAATTATGGTGGAAATGTGGGCAAGGACCTCAGAGACCCAGAGGAGCCTTTGTATGTGAGCCTCTGGTGATTGTGGAGAGAATAAGAATGATATATCGAGGCTGGGCGAAGTTGGAGATCTCGTGACCTAATTACGTGACTCTCGAGGATCGCGGACATGTCGAGTTCGGCGTCATCCTAGGGATGGATCGTCAAAGTTTACAGGTCGTTATCGATCAGGAGTTTAGAGGGTTACCGCCTACACGCAGGACTCGCACTTCGTGGTGGTATTTCGTGGGGACAAGCATGACATTTACCCAGATAGCATAATGAGTCCAGGTCGTGACAGTTAGTGGTCAAGAGCGAACCTGTTCTAGAGGCTTAGGAGAGAATTTAATTTCAGACCTACCTCGGGAAGGTTTGCAAGCATGTGGATGTTTTTTCTGATGAGCACGGATTGCCTCCCGTGATGTGGATGTAGACTCTTGTGATCGAAGTACACCCCGGTACTTCACCCATCTCTACATCTCGTGATAGATGGCACCGGGCTTGAGTTGTAGGAACCCAGAGTCCAAGATAAGGAGTTATTGATCAAGGGTTACGATCAAGAATCTGCACTATTACCGAGGATCGATGATTTATTTGATCAATGAGAGAGGCGTAGTCTAATTCCAAGATGTACCTTCGCACCGGTTACCATCACCGAGGGTTAGAGACAGGAGACCCCTAAGACAGCCGCAGACTCGTTAGCGGGTACTCGAAGCCACGGTGATGCCCTTTGATCGTAGTTTAGTCGCGCAAATAAAGATTCATGGATCTCGCATGTGGTATTCCAACCCCATCTGGGATCGGCCATCGTGGTCTGTGGATGACATTTTCATCTACTCCCGCTAAAGTGGGAGCATGAGCACTACAATAGGATCATGTTACGCTTGGAGTCAGAGAGACCATCACCGTGACGCCTAAGCTTCCACCTAGAGAAGGTCGAGGACGTAAATAGGCCGAGAGACCGTCGCCTTCAGACAATGAGTTTCGGGATTACCGGGCACTATAGAGATTCGAGAATACCAAGTTGTCCATTCAGCCGATTGTGATCAGCCATTTGACATGGACTCCATGGTCGGGATGACCTCGCACCATGAGAGATCGAGGATGCCCAACACCTGATACGTGTTGCAGCAAGAGGGAGGATCATTTTCTAGTTCAGAAAGAGGCAGAGCTTTGGGTCATGAGGGTTCCAGAGCGCTACTATCCAAGGTGACAGATGAGAGTTGCGGTGTCAAAGTGACAGACGGTAAAGCACATTGCAGCCTGACTCCATGAGACTCGATCACTTCAAGAGACAAGGATCCTGTGACTTCTGATAGCACACCCCAAAGTACTGGTATCGAGAGAGGCGGCTCATTTCCTCCACACACCCTAGTACAAGCCGAGGAACCTGCTTTAGTTTAGGTAAAGTATACAAGCACTCCCAAAGAAGACAGACAGCCGAGGCCAGAGTGTGGGCCTAAGCTCGTGACAGACGAGTCACAAATGGCTGCAGGACCTTAGGGTGGTAGACATATTGGTTGTTGATGTCGCTTGATGATGAGCTGGATGTACCATCTAAGTTGTCGGGCATCAATCTTACTGCTGTCATACCCGACACGACCTGGATTGGGGCTTGAGGTTAAGGCCTCAGAGAAGCTAGGAATAGATGTCATCCTCAGATGGTGAGAGTTGACCCGATAGCCCGGGATTATGAGCAGGATCTCCGAGACTCGGGCCGTAGGACCCCGGATCGTTACGCATGGCATGATCACGTCAGCACTATGACATCCTCGTCGAGTTTGGGTGGTGCATGACACTAGCCATTCACCACTCTGCAGTGTGGGTTGAATTTGTCTTAAAGCACCACGTCCAATGAAGACTCATAGTTCGATTTAGTAAACGAAGAATAATTAAAGTGTGTCAGCAAAGCAATAAGGCCGTTAATCTCTAAGGTGAGAACTCGAGTTAGGTGTAAGAGACCGTGAAAAAATCCTAATTTTATGTAATGAATGTAAGAGGCTCAAGTAAGACGAAGAATTATGTTGCCCGAAATGAAAACACACTACAAGCATCACATGGGATTTAGAGTCAAGGATAGGAGTCTGAGGACCTCCTCGAGATGAGAACATGCATGTGCTATCATGCAGACTTAAAGTTGAAATGATGTGAGCCTGGAGTGACTCGAGATTCGATACCCATTGAAAATTAAGTGCTGCGTCATGAGCCTAAGGCCTCAGATACGGATGTCATTCATGACATGGATTAGTCACCTCGGCCCACGACAGTGATCAGGACCTTGGGAAGGTCAATATAGCAGCACATAAAGTAAAGGTCAGGTAGGTTACATGTCAGGTGGATTATATACGTGTGTTAGAGGACACGCCATGCATGCTTTTGTTCTGGGCGGTAGACGAAACAATCGTTTAGTAAATCTTCGCCTCATAACAACAGTTACTCAAAGAGTATACGATGGCGCTCATATGAGGCATTGTATGGGGAGGCCATGTAGATTACCTGTTATGATTTGGACCGAGGCAAGAGAGCTCCATCACGGGTCTTGATCTCCATTAGAGACACTCTAGAAGGTGAGCTTGATATTTAATAACATCTTCTCACTCAGCCGCAGCCTAAGAAGAGCTACATGCAATGACGCTCCACCCTTAGAGTCTCGGGAGGTTGCGATCATGTTTCCTCGAAGGTGATTCCAAGAGAGGATATAAGTCCAGCTGGGAACAGGTGACACAATGCGCCACCTATCCCTTCTCTATTTAGGGATGAAGGCGTGGTTTAGTCGTTTAAGATTTAAAATGATCACATATGCATGGTAGAGTGCACGTTGCATAGGTATGAGTGATTAGATTGTCCGTAATTTCAAGATGAAATTCCTTTAAGGAGGAGAATGTAAGACCAGAAATTCCAATTTCGAAAAGGTAAAATCGCATTTCGACCACAAAACTGTTATTTCGCTAAAAATATGGAATTTATTCTCTAGATCCTGATGATGAAATGGACTTCACCGCTGAATCGTCTCACGTAAATCTAATAGCACAGAAATTTTTTGTAATTCAGATACTTTGAGTTTTAAGACGTTTTCAAGGCACGCGATTCGGTGTCAGAATGATTTTCGATGCGACGAAGTCATGATATAACATCGCATCATGTGCCATAAGTGGCATGAGCAGAGAAATGATGAAGTGCCTAGATAGTGTCATGTCAAAACTAGGAAAAGAGGGACATAACTTATTAAGGAATTGCTTAATGAAAGACAAAACACCCAATAGTGTTGTCTTCCATAATCTAAAAGGCAAGGAAAAACATGAAATGGGGAGAAAGGTTCAGTAGCCAAATGGTGTGATTATAGCTGAGAGAGTCTTCCTCTCTAGAAATACGCGCGATCCGACCACCCAAATTTTAATAGCATGAAAGTCGCCACGCGGTAGAGGTCATGGTAAATCGATTTAGGGAGTTTCAAAACTTAGGTAGGGTTTCCCACTGGGTTTATCTTCAGCAGCACCATGTTAATGTTTTGGCCAAGTTAAGGCCTCAACGATCGCTTGACTGCCCAAAGCTTGAAACCGAAATGCTTGATTGAGATTCACTCAACAAATCAGATCGCTTTACTCGACTGCTCGGGGGGTTAAATGTGATGAATGATTCAATAAATCATGTATTGGTTTGCAGGAGGCCTAAATGGTCGGGAATTCTGGGTTCACAAAGTGAATCGAGCATCATAGCTTGAAAGGAACAATGTAAAGGTTTTACTCGTTCTCAAAACAAAGGTTCAACAAATACACTTTGTGTGAAATGTGTTTGACCGAGTAATTTAAGTCAATTGCCATAGTTTGGATAATTAGCCCAAGTGAGCTAATTTTGGTGTATGGAAATGTGAAATTACATGACATGTTAGTGTGATTTAGAAATTATGTGAATATATGCATGGTGATATATTTGCATGTGTTATATGAGTTATCAAATGGCATCATTAATGCATTTCATATGCACCGGGGCACCCTGTAGAGATAGGAGGAGTGCATGAGGTAGTTTCTTAAGAGAACTGCTTTTGGAGGTAGACTAGTAAACGTAAAATTTCTGAGTGGTCATTAAAAATACAATAATGATCTGAGGGTATCCATACTAAAAAATATCCCCAAAAAAGATTTTCAATTGATATACATTTAGGGTAGTTCCTGCTATATAAATACTAATTCTTGAATCGCCCAATTGATATCCTGAGGGTAGTTCACTAAACATAACATCTGAGACAAATTCCAATTACTTAGATCTGAGATAGATTACAAATATAAACAAATAACTTTGTTTGAAACTAGTTTTCCATACATGGCTTAGGTAAAGTGGTGAGCCTATGAGGACCCCATGAGATGAGGAGTTAGACATTCAAGTAGCATCATGCATTTGCTTGAATGTGTGTTTGTTTTAGAGTATCAGATATGCACTTAGGTGGAGAGTAGCCCATTTAGGGTGATTCCACTATCGAAGCATTAGCCTCACCCCCACGAGGGATATTATTTTACACAAAGAAGCGCATGAGGGACGGTTCAGTCCCAGAGACCTAGGTTGTGGAAGAGCCAAGCAGGGCTTGGATGATTTTATACATGCATAGAATTCCCTAATTTGACATATGTGTCAGATAAGAGTAAAATATTTGAAACTCTTTGTAACTACTGGGTATAGTTGATCTTATAGTTTGTATGTATGATGAGTATTGCTTATGGCCCCAAGTGGCCATTTACTCATGTCAGGATTATATTGCACTCGTTTGGGGACAGCATATGGTGTATCAGACTTCGGGCAGCCTCCGTACAAAGGAGACTCTGCCCGATTTTCGAAGGGCGCTGCAACCCGACATCCACTAGTATTCCGCTGCCGACGGTAGTCAATGGACCCCGTTTAGTGGGCCACACTCCGTGTCCACGAAGTATTCCATGTCTCCATGCTCCAAAAGTACACTCCAGATCCGACTCACGTAGTGGATTGGGGCGAGCATGTTGTCGATGCAGATGGGACCTCCAAGGAGGGACATGTGCGTATTTTAGATAGCAGAGATCAGGTTCTATGACGTAAGATTGTGAGGCTAGTGAAGGTGTTGTGGCAACACCGAGGAGTGGAGGAGGTAACATGGGAACACGAGGACACGACAAAGGCACTGGGATATCCCTCCTATTTGAGGACGAAGGTATGTGGTTTGTTGATTGAATGTTAAATGATCGTTTCATATGCATGTGATTGTATGATGTATGTGGAATTTCAGACGAAATTCTTTTGTTGGGAAGAATGTAAAACCCGGAAATTAGAAAATTTTCACCGCTCGTAGCTCCTCGAAAATCTTCTGTGATCTCGTGATGACCTAAACTAACTTCACCATTGGATTTGGTTTCGGTGAAATCTAGTTACTAGAAAATTTTCGCTGAATTCAAAACATGGATTTTCTGTAAGATTTTCGAGGTAATGGGCGCCTAGTGACTTCAGTGGACGATTTTTATAAGAATCTCGTGGAGTTAGAAAATAACTCGCTAAGTTCATTTAAAATAAAATTGAACTTGAACTGAAACCTAAAATAAATTGCTTTGGCAGGAAATCCATCCGAAGAGGATCACGTGACATGTGGCGCTTTGTTTCATTTATCCAACTTAAGCTAAGTTAGACAAAATGGGCAGAGGGAGGAAATTTGATTTTCCCTTCCAAACAGGTAATGAAGAGGGGAAGAGAAGCTCCAACTTTCTCTACGATGTACTAAGACGGTAGTCATCTTCGATCAAGGTTTAAAGTCTGAGTACTGAGGGCTGACGGTGGATACCAGAACTCCAAGTTTTCGCTGTTTAGCGTGGAAGGTTCGTGAAGGAAAGCTTTGGGTTCAAGAAGCACTGTGGAACTTCCTCGAGTCGTTTCTAACGCCTATGAGTGTGGTTTTCATTAGTAAATATTTACGCTATGGTCGCTCAATGCTACTGGGTTTAGCCCCAATCGTAGTAAATGGGTTCAAAGGTAGTTCGACTGAGGTTGTTACCAATCAAAGACCTGGTATGTTTTAGTTCCTAAGATTGCGCTTCTTGATCAAGTATGGGTCTAGGTAACGAGGCTTTATAGCTTGAACATGCACCGATGGTGGCCGAACCAGATTGGTTCACATCGACAGGACTGAAGGCACTCATGAAATTGTGAAGGTTACGGATCCATTTCTGCACTCATGTAAATTCAAGATGGTGTGTGAAAAATTTCGCATGGGTTGTAAAATTTTCGTAACCCTTATGCGAAATCGGCAGGTTGAACTTCGAACGACCATAACTTTCTTGTTTGAACTCCGATTCATGCGTTCTTAGACTCAATGGAAAGCTCTTTGAGTCTAGAATCTAACCATATTCCAGTGAATGAAATTTGGTCCTCAAAGATTTTGGTTTTTTTTATACTCTTTTCAAAAGCCGTGTCAGATACTCTAACCGATTTTATGGACCTGCTTTGAGTGGCTCTGCCTATGGCCCTGTGTGTGGGTATCTCTATTTATAATATAGTAGTAGTGAACAGAGTATACCATTGCTTGAATCAGAGTGATACGGTTGAAACAGGGAAGTCAAATCGTAAATTAATGGGTTTGGCTTGTGATGTGTTTCCATATGAACAAGGCCATCAGATGGCTTGGTTGTAGTGGTATTTGTGAACATGGAAGGCCAATTGCTTGTGAGTATAATGTAAGCGTCATCAGTTGATTGTTATGACTCAGGATGTCAATATGTGTGTATAATATGTTGACATATGGTAGGTTTATTTGGAAATTGTATGTTAATTGATATGATTTTCAAAGAGATGCATGGGTATTATGCAGTATTTTAAATGTCCAGCGTCATCATATGGAAGGGCATGATTATAACATGCATGACCAGACAGATATGCAATGGGACATCGCATTAAATGTGTAAGGCAGAAAACATGGTCATGATTATTCATCATTCTTGGTGGGTGGGTGGTGAGCTTGGCACTTTGGAATACGTCCAATGGAGTCTCACGGGTGCATTTCATAGTTTTGAATAAAGCTTTTTATTGGAGATTGTCCAATTCTTTTGAATAAAGCTGTTTATCGAAGATTGTCCAATGCTTTTGATTAAAGCAGTTTATCGAAAACTGTCCAATGCTTTTGAATAAAGCTATTTATCGGAGATTGTCTAATTGCTTTGAATAAAGTCATTTATCGAGATTGTCTGCTTTGAATAAAGCTATTATCTGAGATTGGCCCAATGCTGAATAAAGTCATTTATCTGAGACGGTTTGAGATTGTCCAATGCTTTTGATTAAAGTCATATCTAAAATCATTCCAATGCTTTGATTAAAGTCAGTTATCTGAATTGTCCAATGCTTTGAATAAAGTCACATCTGAGATTTATCTAATAACTTTGAATAAAGTCGTTATCTGGAGATCGTCTAAATGCTTTTAAATAAAGTTTGCTTATCTGAGATCAGGTAATGCTTAATGAAGTCATTTATCTGAGATTGTCAAATAGCTTTGAAGCAAGGTCGTTTATTTGAGATTGTACAATGCTTTGAATAAAGTTGTTTATTGGAGATTGTTCAACGGCTTTGAATAAAGCTATTATCTGAGAATGTCCAAATGAGTTTTAGTGTCAAAAAAAGCTTTTTTTGATAAAGGACACAGTGAAACACTAATGACAAGTTTTTACACTTAGCATAAGCATGTGAGGGAGCTGTGAGGACTAGAGTTAAAGGCATGGGTGAGTGACACTTCATCTATAGAAGTAGGCATTCCAATGTAGAAACCGTGATTTAATTGAATGTTTGATCAAAACATGGCATCGATGCGAACTTAGGGCGGGAGGTACCATGTGAGCTTAATCTCTATCAAGGTATCATACCCTGTCGTAGACCCCTTCGTGCACAGGAGTATGTGGACACGCTCACTCGAGGCCACAATTATGAAGAAAGTCGAGTTGAGGCTTGTGATTCATTTTTGTAAAGAAGCTTGGAACAAACTAAATCTAGCTATATTTTGTGTAAAAAGAATTGTAAAGAAAAATTTTGGGAAACAACCTATTCGAATTTGTACATTTGTAAGAGTGTTAATTGAACTCGAGGACTATGGTAATTAGTCTCAGACATTATAAAAGGTGGATGAGCCAATCTTGCTAGGCTACTTCACTCATAATTGACCTAGTGAGGTCATTGTATTATATTAGACCATGCTAAGCAAGGTATTTTGTACATGTTGTATTTAGATAGAGCTCCCATGCTGAGTCTCTCGTCCAATTTTCTATTAAATCACGTCCAAAAGGGACATGGTGGTGTGGGTTCAAGCAATCGACATCCACGAGTCTTTCGTGCCGACTGCTGTCACGACCCCCGGTTTTGGGGCTACAATTCTGTACCACAAATACCTTCATGTCAATTTATTGTAGAACTAGTAGCCCTTGCACCTTTTGGATATCCAACAAACGAATACAATTTTGACTTTGCATCCAACTTATTAGATGATTGCTTTAATACATAAGCGAGACAACCCCATATGTGGATATGACTTGTAGCTCAACATTTCGAATTCCATCCACATTTTCTGCCGGGTGTCTTGGCATCGACTTACGTCACCATGTTTAGAATGTTGTCAGTTTCTGTGACATATTCCAAAAGGATAATAGCAATGTGGAAAACCATCACTAACCTTAGTGTCTGATTTCTTCTTTTGCCACTCCATATTTTTGTGGAGTCTGGAGAATTGCTGAGATAAAATCCCATGTTTTGAGGAAAGAAACGATCCATTAGATATGTACTACCACCTCGATCAGAACAAAGTGATGAATGTGTCTTTAATTGTTTATTTGACTTAGCCTTAAATCTTGAATTTATCCAAGGCCCCAAATTTCTTCTTCATCAGGTACAAATATCCATATCTTGAGTAGTCATCAATAAAAGTGATGAAATATTCATAACCACCTCTTGCATGGACACTAAATGGCCCCCACACGCCTGAGTGTATCAAATCCAAACATCCTCAATCAGAATTCTTTGGCAAAGAAATGATCTCTCTGGGTCATTTTACCTTGAATATAATTTTGACATAGTAGTAATTACTCTAGGTTCAAAGTGGCTAATGACCCACATCTCACTAGTCTTTGTATTATTTTCAAATTTATGTGACCAAGCCTTAATTGCTATAACTGAGTTCGATAGATACTAGGCTCTTTTCTTTTCAATGACCTTTTTTTTTTTACATTATTAACTTGAATTACAACACAATCAATATGATATAGATTATTCATCATGTGCCATATGTGAAGAACTTTATTTTCTTTCATAATAGAAACAAAAGTTTTATTAAAAGAAACTGAATAACTGTCATTACATAATTTGAAACTGGAACTAAATTCTTTCTAAAATTTGGCATAAATAAAAATCATGCAAAACTACAATTGAGACCCCCTATATCTATGATTGATTGATGCTAACTTAAAGAAGATGAAACATAATGGTCTTGGAAAATCAAATTGGTGTTGGTCGAGATAAGTTCATTACCAGCATAAGACATGGGTAATTATATATACAACTCGTGACCGATGGGATATATAATATAACACTAAAAATTACAATACATCAAGACAAGATAAATTAACTTCTTGAAGAGCTACATCCTACTCTTTAGGCAAGTTTAGCTTCAAAGTTAATAAGATATATAACCTAATCAATCCAAAGTCACTTATCCTAGACCACGTGATTGAATTCATTTAAACTTTGGCCTCTCGAGAAATAAACAGGAACTATTTAGATAATGATATTTTCTTCACAAAGTTAAGTGTATGCACCACTGATTTTAGTTTCAATATTTCTAAGTCAAGAATATCAACTTACGCTAGTTGCTCACTAAAATATTTATTAATTAACTATATGGAATCTCTAACCCTGATCCACTCGTCTGCAGCTAATCCAAACATGAACTTTAAAACCTTTTAATGAAGGCCGTATATTTGCTAAACCTTCTCCCACTTAATTATATCTTGTAGGATAATTCTTGTTAAAATATAATTGAATTCCTAAAAATAAATTAAATTAAATTATATATATATATATATATATATATATATATATATATATATATATATATATATATATATAGTAGAGTATATATATTTATTTATTTATTTAAGAATTATCCATTAAAGGATAATTCTTGTTAAAATATAATTTAATTCATAAGAATAAATTAAATTATTTATATATTTAAAATTTGTAAGATAAATCTTGTTAAAGTATAATTTAATTTATAATAATAAATTAAATTATTTATCTATTTAACATTTGTCTCAATAAATCTTGTTAAAAAATAATTTAATTTTCTCATAATAAATTAAATTATTTATATATTTAATATTTATCTATTAAAAAGAAAATATTGTTAAAATATAATTTTAATTCCTAATAATAAATTATATTATTTATCCTGCTCAACATTTATAAATGTTGTTAAAATAATTTAATTATTCATAATGAATTAAATTATTTATCTGCCTAACATTTATCTATTATAAAGATAAATTGCTTAAAATTTAATTTAATTCCCTAATAAATTAAATTATTTATACATTTAATATTTATAAAGCTTGTTAAAATAAATTAATTCCTGGTATTAAATTAAATTAAAAAAAACTAATTTATCTAGATTTTTCTCGAATGTATAAAATAATCCAAAATTAGTTAAACAAATAATCCAAAACTCAATTCAAACAAATTGAATGAAAGAAACATGCACTTTAATTAAAATGCTTCTATTGCACAAAACAGATTTTTGCGCCTGACTACATAAAACATACTATTCAATTCAATGGATTTGCGGCACAAGATAGGGAGGTCGATCAGGTACTAAATGTATGGTATCGATCTATGTCAATATCTAGATGCTTATGCTTTTGACCTTTCGTGCATGACAAAACAAACGCTTTTATTAAAAAAATACTATTTAATCCATTAACACC